>NQII01016213.1:0-14502 GCA_002778355.1 Clitarchus hookeri
TCCACCCCTACCTTAATGGCATATATTCTAAGAACTGACCAAGCTTCATTACACTAGTTACTTAATTTCAACACCCTAAAGGTAAAATAGCCCTGTGGATACAGCATATTCAAGAATATTACTTTGAAATACAGCACAGACCTGGATGCTTTCACAGTAATGCAGATGCACTTTCTAGGAGGTCATGTAAGCCATTATGTCGTTATTGCGAGAGCCAGGAAGAAAAGAGTGGTGAATCGCTGTAGGTACGGGAGACAAGAATTCAAAGTTCTGTATGTTGTGATGGGTCACCTATTTTGAGTGATGAGGGTATTAGGAAAGATCAGCTGAATGATTACACTTTGCAACCATTACTAAAGGGGATATAAGCTGACTGTCAGCCGAAATTGGAAGAGATATCCAGCCTGAGCACAACAGCCAGAGCATACTGGGCACAATTGAATTCCCTCTTACTGAATAACGGCTTACTTTACTGGAACTGGGAATGTAATGATGGAAAACACACGGACTTGCAGTTAATCCTTCCAGAATGCAGGGTTCCCGATGTCATAAAGGAACTGCGCAACACTGCAGCCAGTGGGCACTTTGGTGTTATACCAGGCAGATAACTTCTTGGCCACTGAAGGCCAGGCGATCTGAGTTACTCCTCCCACTAGCTGGTGCCAGTAGCCTGTCACGGCTGAACGCTGTTGCCTAGTTCGCAGAGTTACCGTGGCAGCAGCAAGTCGAGCAACATGTTTCTTGGACGTGCTCATAAAATGGTGACAAATTTCATTGAAATTAGGTCACTTTTTGCAATTGGTTCATTTTGCTGGAAAAAGTGCGTGGAAATCCTATGTCTGTAGCTTTAACCGTTCGTCGTTCCAACCAGTGTTTGTGACCGCTTCACTTCCGCGACGGGCTTTGAACATTTCTCATTGGGTTTTATTTGTTTGCGTGTAAACAACAAACAACAAAAACCACCAACACCAACAAAAACCACCAACACCAACAAAAACCACCAACACCAACAAAAACCACCACCACGAACCGCCTAATGTGCCAGGGGTTTAACAGCCCCCAAACTCCACCACTCCACTTCACACTCCATTCCACTCTACTGAATACAGCATTGCAACTTGTACGTGCGACACTCCTGCCGTGTGAATGTAACTACAATGGTCGGTAAACAATTTATTATACGTGATTTGACGATTGAAATTACGAACTGATTTCACACCGCAACTTCTTTTGCACAAGCAACATACCTAAAAAAACGCAGCTATTACGATTTTGAAGGGGGAGGGGAATCTTGTTTTCTGTATATCCTTGATAAACAAGAAACAAAACAGCTGATTGCAATATACGACAAAAATTTACTGTTAACTAATTATACTATTTTCTTCTACATCGGTGCAAATGAATTTTAGTGAAGTTCTTAAAAGCTCACATGGCAGGTATACGTTGACGACTCATTGATAGCAATATTATTAGAGATAAATACAGTAGCATGTGAAACAATACCAAGACAATTAAAATACACGAGGGACTTAACCGGGATTCAAATTCAGAAAAACTCATAGAATTAATCTAGCTTGCAATCAAATGCATTACGGAGGTAAGATTCGGAGCATTAACTTTGGATGTAATCGGTCTAATAATTTTAATGATCGGGTTCACTAACCTTAAATATTTACAAGGCCATCATTTTGAAAATATGTGTCTAAGCTACTAAAAACACATATGTTTACATGGTCTACCATATTGCTACTTCAGTGAAAAATTTGGAGGAAATCTATTGATTGGTCTCCGGGATATGGCATTAATTTTTTTTTCTTTCAACGGGTATATCTTACAAAATTGCTTAAAAAGAGGCTCTGTACATAATGTTTCTAATAGACACTGCCAGCATAAAAATTTGATTGAAATTGTTAAATATATATGCCAAACATATCTAAATATTTATATGGGCGCCATTTTGAAAATCTTGACTGGCCCCATTTAAACCATGTAACTTTAGATGGCCTTCTGTGGTTGTGTAAAATTTAGTGAAAATTACTTGAAATATTCCGGAAATATGGCAAAATGTTCAATTTACTCATCTGATACTATTTTTTTTAAAAATCCTCCAAAATAGGATATCTGTATAAATGATTCTTCTAATTAATAAAGTTTGCAAATAAAATTTGGTCTAATTTTGTTAAAACGTTTCATAGATATAAGCAATTAATCTAAATTATTTATATAAACCCCAATAAACATACCTGCCACACATAGCATGTTAATTTACATACCCTACTGTAGCAATACTTGCGTGAAATTTTGGTATGAATCGGTTGAATGGTCCTCAAGATATGGCACAAAACCTCCATTGTCAATGTGGCAATATCCATAAATGGAGGACAAAAAGTTTAAGTATAAATGCATTCGATGGCCTACCACAGTACAATTCTTCGCCAAATTTGAAAGAAATCGTTTAGTTGTTTCCCGAGATACGGCATAAAAATGTTTTAGTTCATTTTAGGCTATCTTACAAAATGGTGGAGAAATGAGGTATTGCATAGACAGTTTTTATGGATATAATTAATGCTGTAAGCATATAACGTTAAGTTGAAATTTGTTTTGTAATTTCGTAGATAAAAAATTCTGAGCTAAAAATTTTATATGACCGCCATTTTTTAAATGTGTTCGTCTGACCCTTTCAAAATTCAATAAGTTTACATGGCATGCCAAAGTACTACTTGATTGGCATATTTGGTAGAAATCGGTTTTTTTTTTCGGAGACACCACGTAATTTTAATTTGTCATTTGATACTGTTTTACAAACTGGCGGACAAAAGAGATTTTGTGAGGACACATTTGTTGGTTGTAATATATAAAGCCACCATACAATTTCATTGGAATTAATTACTGGTATCGACGATATGCCATATAAAACTAAAATAGCTATATGGCCGCCATTTTGAAAATAGGTGTCTGACATACCTAAAATATATCAGTTACATCACCTACTGCATTACTACTTGTTTGCCATATTTGGTAAGAATCGGTCAATTTTTACCCGATATATTACATAAAAACGTTATTTATTCGTGTGGCACTATCTTAGAAAATGAAGTACAAAAGAGGCTCCGTGTAGACACATTTGATGATTTGGTATACATACTCCCAGCATACAAAGTTAATGTGGAATTGATTAAATGGTTTCGAAGTTATAGCATACTATGCTAAAATTGCTAGAGGGCCGCCATTTTGAAAATAAGTATCTGACATACTTGAAACCTATTTGTACATATCAACTGTCACAGTACTACTTGTTTGGAAAATTTGGTAGGAATCTGTAAATTTTTTCCTTAGATATTACACAAAAACTTTATTAATTCATGTAACGCTATCTTACAAAATGGCAGACGAAAGAGTACTTGTAATAGATTCAGTCAGCGTACAAAATTTGGTTGAAATTGGTCAATCGGTATGGCAGTTATACCAAATAAACTTAAAGTATTTATATGGCTGCCATTTTGAAAATAAGTGCCCGGTGTGGTTGAAAAGTATAACATTTAGGTTTCTTTACTTTATACTATATGTGTACCGAGTTTGGTAAAATTCTGTTAACGTGTTAAAAAATTGAAAGGAGGACACATACACTCAACAGCAAAGGCAGGAAAATGATCTCATATGCTTTTCTTTCCTTCGGAAAGTAGACTAAAAATGCAGTAATGCAAAGATACGTAGGTTTATTTACGACTATTCTTATATTTTCAGTTTTAAAGACCATTGGGAATTTCGCAGAATGGTTTTCTACTGCATGGCAGATTCCATCACAAATACATTTTCCTCGTTTCAATATACACATTACTAATTGAAGCGTCTCGTGATGATAGTTTCTGCCAACGAGTTGAGAGACTGAAATTCCATTAATTAATTAATTAATTACGGAAATAAGAAGTAAGTAGAGGATTATGCATATGTATCTGGCGAAATTCAAACTGGTGTAGTCCTTTACTTTGCTAACTTGTATGGTACCTGGTTTGAATTAGAGGTACTTAGTCACGAGCATGCCATCGTTGAGTTCAAGAATCTTATGAGAGTAACATGTCGGACACTACCGGATCGAGTTTGTTAATAATTTTTCTTACTCGAATAAGGAGAGAAGCGCATTCACTCCTGCCACTGCTCCCCCCTCGCTTCAGGTCGTGCCATAAGCTCTTCAGGCTGTCCGCCATATGTCGTCAACATTTCAAGTCATCCCATGCATAAGGCTGAGCGCCTATCACACACACGGAACCTAAGCACCTGTAATTATATTCATAAGCTAGGTTATTATAGTTACGTATGCGTTCCAGCCAATGGAAATTCGAGACAAATCATTCCTCGTTACATATCTTGGATTACTATACGAAACCTAAGCCTTCTTAAAGAGAAGCACAGTTGTGCGCAGACATTTGACAGCACATACTGCCAAGCCCTGACTGGCTACTTCTTCCGATCTTTTGCCTCTTATGGTATAAAATAGTAAAATACAAAATACCATCGATCGTTAAACAAATATAAGGAAGTAAGTGAGTTGCCAAGCCAAGAGCGATAGTTAAATCAATTTTCTATAAACATAAAAACTGCTTTTATTATACCGCAAACAAGATAAGGGTTACCATTACGTTACGTGATTAAGAAATTTAAATACAGAAACCACTAGCAGCTTATTGCTACTTTTTTCAAGAAGGATGGAAAATACAGCAAAATACCATTTCTTTACTGGGTAAGTCTTGATTCCTTCCATGTACCCCACCCCACGAGTGCATAAATTAAGAATAGTATATTTTTTAAGACGAAGTATTCTTGAAAATAGCATACGATGTCACACTTTGCAGTGAAGTAGTGTCATTAATAATAACAAATATTATAGAAGATACGAAGCCGTTATAAAATTTATCTGCGTTTAAGGGCTTACTTTCCTGGACTGACACGAGATAGCTGTGTAAAAGTTTCTGTATACCTGTGGCGCCATCGTGCTGCAAACCAAGTAATTTACGGGCGCATGTGACATATATTAACGTTACAAACCTTAGACGGTTATTATACAATGTTATGGAAGCCAATACGTAAAAAAAATGGCAATCCTATATAACAGATTTTACTAACTTCGTAAGCAAATATTTTGTCAGGGTGGTGTATTTCTCCTAAGCTATTTATAAAGCAGAAAATGTTTATGTACTCATAATTGAGGCGCAAGATGTTACACAATATAAATGCCTCAACGTGGCACGTAAAGCAGGCAGAAACCGGTGTCTAGGTACCTATGTCATTTCTCAGCTTTTCTCTGTTGACTTCCAGAAACCTGTGGAATTCAAATAATGCCTTTGGAGTAAGTTCATATTTTATACAATGTTACGCGGCAAATTACGCTTTCCCCTCAACTTCACTCTGGGACGCCATATTGGTGGAGCGGTAGCAATCATAAGTTAGTCTCCTTGGCTCACCACAAGTTCCAAAAACGACGATAAATTCTCTAATTGCTTTGTTCTTTCAACATTATTTTTATACACTGAGAAAAAGGTTTTGTTGAATAAAACAAAGTCTGTGTAGAGCAACCAAACGTATCGTTTGTGTAGGGGCAATTAAATATATTGTTGTTCAAACCAAATTATTTTATTCTAATTTGACTCTACGTTGTATGGCTCTCTAATTTCTGTTATTATAAAAGAAAAATTGAGGCCCAAGCGAGTTACGAACCCCTACCATTTGCGCCCGAACGTTATTCCCTAAGCAACGTCGGCTTAAGTGATTTTTTACGAAATGGGAATGTTTTAAAACACATACAGTTCAAATACGGGAAAACGTAGCTAGGTAAATAAATATTTGGAGTTTTACACCTTTACTTTTTAGTTTCTTTGTTGAACTTGTTTTAGTTATATTTTATACCATCGTTAAGCATCAATAAATGCCTTAACAATTAACAAACACTGTTACTATACTAATTATCACCAAAATTTCAATCAAATTTTCGAGCTGTACAATATGGAGCTGTTGTTAATTCAAGTGTGTATTTTATTAGATGAACAAAATCAATTTTGTTGCTTTTCAAGTTTTGTTTATACTCAACAAATGTTTTGTTGGGGCTACTAAATATAAGCCTATATTTGGCTGTATTCAAAGAAGTATTTTGTTGGCTGGAACAAACCTTCCTCTCAGTAACTACAGGCTGTTCATGGTTAATGTAACACTTTTAAAAGCCCTGCTTACGCTCTACTTCTATTGCCCATTATGTATCCTTGTGCCGTGCGTGAAATTAACATTGTAATGGGACTGATCACTTTATTAATCCGCCATAAAAGTAAAACAGCGGAATTGTAGGAACATATGTAAATGTTTTACTAATATGCAAATACAGATCCTAAAGTGCATAAACTTCAAAGGCAATAAATTTTAAAAAGACGTTCACAATGCATCACTTGTTATAAACTATTTTTATTAATTCACTGCCAACGTAAGTGGAAGCCTGCATTCGCGTGTGTAATTATGTAGTTATGACAAATAACTTTTTTTTTATGGGTTTGTTTCAAAAGTGCTTACTTTACTGTAAACAGTACATCGAACACCGTTCTATTATTTAGTAAGTACACGCCATGAAGTCAGTAACTAAGTTACTGAACTCTGTAGAGGGAAAATGGGGCAGAGAGCTCATTCTACCTGCGCAGTAGCCACTCTTCGTGTTCCAACATTGGACTGCTTTTCTGCCTGTAGCACTATCAAAAACCACATGGATAGGATTTGAAGTTAGAAAACTGTAAATGTAAGCAAATGCTTTTAGGTGTTAGTATTCTTCGTCAAACATAGTTTTAATGCAGTCAGAATATATTTATGTTAATCAAAGTGTTTTGTACATATAAAAATTAGGGTCTGTTGAAAATTCGAATGTAAAAAAACACGTTCATCAGCGTGGACCATATGACTTTGACAGTTGTATTGGCCAGTTAGGTACATGCGCAGAAGACGAAAATCGGTCTAGCTCATATTTAGTCTCTATGCTTAACTGTACACACTCACGAAGGAGTGGCCAGGACCTCACAGTGTTTGTTAGGAGGGGGGAAGGGGTGAAGAGTGGACGTGCAGAGGGGGAGAGGCACGGTGTGCCCGCAGTTATCCCGGGGAGCGCGGTGGACGCCGCGTGGGCAGTGTGTCCGGGCGAGGGGCCGGCCGGACTAATTGGCGCCTTGTTGATTATGTTGTCAGCGGGCCGGGGTGTGGCGTCGCAAGGCCGGTTTACAACCGCCTGTGTCCTCCCTTCACGCCCGGCGGGGTCGGCGTACATGACCCTTGCTCGAGCTCGCACGCACACGGGAAATTTCAATAAACGTTGGTGGTGTCTCTTCAACGAATCACGACAGTCATTGGGGACCTGTGACTTTTCAAAAAGAAAACCCAAAATCAGATTCACGTACATTCCACGATACATGGAAACACAAACGCATGCTCCGTCGAAACTCTCTGCCCCCCCCCCTCTCTCTCTCTCTTTCTCTCTCGCTTTCACTTTCAATGATGGTCACTATTTCCTACATAATTATGAAGCAAATGAGGACAAAGACACCACTCACTAAATATTTATGTTTGAAGCTAAAACTATTTGGAGGACAAAAACTAATGTGTTTGCTGTGCAATTATTTTATTTATACGGTTTGTCCAAAATTTCAAACAGCCTGAGTAATTCAACGAGACAGGGATTGAAGCCCAAACGAAGCTCATGTTACGATGCACCCGGAATTTCTTTCCCTCGCATTGTAATACTGCAACACAGTATATACACGGAACTAAGACGTAGACCTCTTCAAGGGCCGATCTCTGTGGTATCGCTGGTTGGAACACCAGAGGCTCTGGGTTCGAGCCATAAGCAAGGCATAGATGAGTATGTGTGTATGCAATTTTTAAGTTTAAGTATAGATTGACTTTCGTTTGTAAGTGACCAGGTGATTTGTTTACTATATATAGGCTGTTCAGGCTAAAGTGAGCAATTTTGAAAACCCTTCTTAAAATCNGTGACCAGGTGATTTGTTTACTATATATAGGCTGTTCAGGCTAAAGTGAGCAATTTTGAAAACCCTTCTTAAAATGTACTTGCATGCACATTGTGTATCTTTCCACAGTATGTAAAATTAACATTGAAAAGTTCCTGATCACTTTGTTCATGCTTCGGTCAAGTAAAACTGTGAATTAATTAGTAAAGTAAATATTTCACAAATTTCCTAATTCTTACACTTAAATAAATTTTTAAAAAAAGAAGTAAAATCGAACAATAATTTTAGTGTTAACAAATGATTACGTAAAGATTTTAATTTAGCATTAAGACATGTAACGACTTTCCCGCGTCCTTTCCAACTTTATTGGGAGAAAGACAGTCGGTGTACTCAGTGGCGTGTGGAGAACTGTTGCAAGGTAAGCTGATGCTTACTCACTACTGTACTTTCTCGGTGCACGCAGCAGGAGCCAGTAACCACAATGCAGCCTAGGGAAACGGAATGCATTCCTACCACTCACAAGTGAGCAGCAAGGGACCTATTGCACGCGTCCTGTGGCGTCAGCTGTCGAGCTACGTTTTAGTGGTGGAAGTGTAAACTAGCAAGCAGCAGGATGCAGCACACAGCTAACGCCAGCTTACCTTGCAGCACACAGCTAACGCCAGCTTACCTTGGAGCAGTTCACCACACGCTACTTGATGTGCTTGTTAAAATATATGGGGGTAGGGGGAATGAAACTTTTACAAGGTCGATTTCAAAAGTGCTGAATTAACCGTACACAGCCTAGATCATAAACCAGGAGCTTAAATAGGCTACAATTTAAAACGATTAAAAACGTTTTTAACGCCACAATCATAAAAATAATTTTAGTTTACTACTAGCTTTTGTCAGCTTTGTTCGCCATTTTAATGAACTTATTTTCTTTCCTCAAATCACTTGTCTCATCAAAAGGTTGATAACTGTAGGGGAAACAGATTGTAAAATTGGTTGACTAAGTACCTTCTTGAACAACGCTCCACCATCCACAGTCACGCAATGCAGAGACGTTGCGACCTTGCTTCTGTACTACATATGTATGAGATTATATGTAACTTTATATTAGCACACTAACTGTGCTCAAGCACTATTTTTTGTTATGCCATATATTTTGTAGATACTCAAATACAGCTCATTTATATGAAATATTTAAAAATACTATTGAAAACCTTTCTTTCAGCTGATAAATTATTTCTTTTCAGTTAATTTTGTAACAAACCACGCAATATCTCTTCAATATAAATGTACTTGTTTGCTTCATACGGATTTCCGACGAACAAGCGGTCCTACAGATATCTTCTGATCAACAAAACACAACGAAAATAAAAACACAAATAAACGTTTGCAAACTGTATGGAAATACTTTATTTTTCACAATTAATCTATAAAAATAACATGGCTTCCTCACTGTTATATTTTACACTGCAAATTATATTTAACTTAATTACTATGACAAATCCACAAGTAGTGAGAACGGTGATAAACCAAAACATAATTTTATGAAAATGATCACCCAAAAAATTTACATCCATAAATTTTTTATATCAAAGAAATAAAATGTCAACGATGTAATTACACAGTACTAGGATTAACACTGTAATTAAACAGAATGCTGAAATAGGCATAAACTTTCCTGAGAATGGGTGATATTTATTTTTAAGACCAAAATGCAAGATAGGAACTTTTTAACAACATTATAACAATCAGACAATCCCCTTTTAAAGCCATTTAAGCACCTGCACGGCACTTATAAACGCACCTTCAGCATAACTACATTGTATTGTAGTATTACCATACACAAACTTTGAGCATGTTTCAATTCAAATGCAAACAGCGGCTTTTGGTTTTCTTCAGTTTCGTAAACACATATTATACACATTTTTTTAAAGTCCGGGTGAAATGCAAAGTTAATTATGTTTCCCTGACTTCATTAGCCATAACCATTCTAAAGATGACTATGACTAAAACTGTGTTTGAGTTTGTAAGCAAAATATGTAAGAGAACATATACATAGACAGTGCGATATTTAACTGAATGATTCTTAGAACAAAGTTAAACTCATGTTTATACAGCAGACATAAGCAAAATACTGAAGCAAGGAATAACGGAAAAATTAAAAAAAAAAAAAAAATTACAAAATTGTTTCAGATTAAGTTTGTTATGCAGTGAGTGGCCTCAAGAGAATCATTAATAGGGTATGGTAAATAAATAATTACGGAACGCGTTAATTGAAGTCAAAATGTTTCAGGAAGCCAATATACAAAATCAATAAAGGGCAATCCTAAATAACAGTTACTGTCTATATTATGAGCAAATATTTTGACAGAACGATACATTCCTTTGGCTCGTTATCTTGCAGCGCACTAAAACGTGCAAATTTAAAGAATAAGAATTAGCTCGATAGCAATACATCACAATGTTCACAATGTTAGTAAGAAATATTGCCACTTCTTAGAATGTTTATGTTCGCTCCCAAAAACCTGTATAATTGTATCAATGTGTTTAACAACAAGATGCAGCAGTGTGTTTGAGAGCGGAGTGTGTATCGACAGTACGACAGCCCATGCGAGAGGCACGGCTGGCGAGGGTCAGTCGGTGGGCTTGGAGCAGAACTCGTGCAGCAGGCCGAGGCAGGCGGTGGAGGCGTAGGGCGAGGCGGCGAGGACGACGGGACGATCGCAGCTCACGTCCGGCTTGTGGTCCAAGTCGAGTATCAGCACCGTCGTCTGCGACTCCGGGTCGTGCTCCTCGAAGATGCCCTCCGAGCTGGGCCCCGCCACCGTCGTCACCACCTTCATGTCCTGCAAGTTGTTCTCGTCGCTGACCTTGAGGATGGACACCGCCACCGGCCCGCTGTCCCCGGGCAGGTCCATGTAGATCACGTTCGCATCCACCAGCTGCTCAATGTCGACCGCCTCGTCGACTGGCGGCTCGAGAGTCTCCTTTTTCACCTCCTCCACGTCGTTCCTCCGCGTCCTGCCAACATTCGTTACGAACACCTTATCAACTGATTCACAGGGTCTCCGTGATCCGTCGGCTAGAATGCCGGCTTCCCACCCACCCTGGCACGCATCTTTCACACGTGGGGAACGTGACACATACTACAAGCGATCGGCGGGTTTTCTCGGGGTATTCCCGTTTCCCTCGCCACTGTGTTACATAGACTCTCAATTCTCGGCAAGTCTTATTTTACGAACACCTCCGAGATGGAAATTCCCAAGTTACTATCTCCGCAATGGGATATTCGAAATCTGAAATGCCGGTAGAGCCAAGAATGTGGGTGCTGTTTTCAGATTTAAGTTGGCGTTAGTTTATCATAAAATCCTCATTTTTTTCAACCATTGTTTCACCATGGTAATGCAGCAATGTCACTAAACATAAAAAACCAAACATTTTATCCCAGCTGGCGTTGAATGCACGGTACCAATCGGTATACCCCATCAACAAGCGCCGTCTTCTTTTGTGTAGTTTTCGTGAATTACTGATTCAACTTTTAACGGTTTCACGCTTAGAGGTTTAATCAAGAGGGTACCGGATAACATAGAAAATAAAAATTTACATCTGGGATCCTAACACAGAATAATTTGCACAGGGAGTGGCGCGCCGTAGCCAAGCAGGCGTTCTGATGATAACCGGCAGCAATAATTTAGATTCCCGGTAAAGACGCTCCAAGAATTGGGCAAGACTAGTTTGCAATTCGATTGCGAGTGCATGAGCCGTCCCATTGACGGCCTTTCATACCAATAGTAGGAGAGTACAAATGTCTTTGTTTCTGCACCGAAGTCCAATAATTTTGATTATGGATCCCAGCGTGAAATTATTGACACAATTACAGGCATTTTTTTTTTCAGTTGTTGGTTGTAAAAGCGGTCAGTGGAGAGTTGATATGATTTAATGGATTTGGAGAGCGTTCACAGAGCGCTCACCAAAGAGGTATTTGGTACTGATAGGGATGAAGTGAGATGAAGATGAATCAGCAACGGAATGCAAGGATGAGTGAGAGATGGAGTACCTCCAAATAACCATTCAGCAAACAATAACGTCCACCACGTGACTATAGCGAGGATGGAAGCCAGGTCGCTAACCACGCGGCCAGCTGAGTGCAGTAAAGGCTGAAGCAACCAGCGGGAAGGCCGACACTCACCGGCGCCACTTGGGCTGCGCGGGCAAGGGGTTGTCGACGTGGAGCGGGTCGTCGTGGTCGTGGTAGATGCCCGTGATGTAGCTCATGGCCTTGCGCTGCGACTGGAAGGCGTCCTTGTGCGCCGTGAAGAGGTGCACGCGGAAGCTCTTCACGAGGTTCGTCGCGAACCTGCCAGCGTCGTCCTCGCAGAACCGGCACTCGTACAGCTTCTTGCCTGCGTGCTTCCTCGTCGTCAGCACGTGCTTCCGCAGGTTCTCCTGCAACAACACACAAACTTGGTGCACACACACTACATACCGTCTACTAATGGTTACGTACTTACAACTTTTCTGAAGCCCTGCTAAATTTCTACTTTCAACATATCCTTTCGCCTCATGCAAACAAAGATTAGCTAATTCTATAAAAAATACACCAAATGGAGGGATAACGCACCACATCTGTGCGCGCTCAGTTTAATAATATTTTACAGAAGAACTATTTCTTACTAGGCATTAGCAACGCACATGTTTTCTCTCGTTGTTTTATTCATATAAATTATAAATGAAACATTATAATTTATAGATAAAATATAAGTAACATTTCAGTTTAACCAACAATAAGATAGTTTTATGTTAACAGAAGTATAAAGCACTTGTGGCACATTACATTTTTAAGAAACAACCAAATGCGTCATATATGGGGTGATTTTACAAAGGTTTCATTCAAAAAGTTAGAAGATACTCCGAATAGACTATACCTAAGAATACAGAGGTGAAACATCTGCTTGTACCGCGAACTGCATTCCCAGGCGCACGCGCCAGCAAAATGGCGTCACTGACCAGCAAACTGCTGGAACGCCGTTCTCCAATCAGCGCCTGGTAATCTACTCGCCAGCCGGCAACCCAGCCAATAGGGAACCTTTTCGCAGCATGCAGTACGGTAGCCAATGAGACACAAGGCCCGTTCCCAGAGCTTCGCGCAGACAATCAGAGAATTGGTTTGCACACATCAAAGAACCGCCACACCATTCCATCTCTATGTAGGCCTGCTTATTTACTGTGTAGTAGGGCTGTACGATATGGCGATATATCGATCACGAAACAGTATTTCTGAAATACCGCGACTACGATACTGTCCAACAGTGTGGAGCAATAAATCATATATCGAGATAATAGCGAAATGCTATATTTCCGATATCAAAATTATCGATTTTTGCGCTATCAATATAAACTTTATTTACGATATATAGCCATCGATTTTCAATCCTCTCTGGGAGTAATATATCGCACCGATACTGATATGGTTAACATGTTTCGAAACTATATTGAAAAACAGATATTACACATCCCTAGTGGTAAGTAGAAAGAATAGGAAGTGATAAGTGCAGAGAACTATTCCAGTGTGTTTTTTTTTTCGGAAACTAGGTTACCTATTACACTGGTCAACAAAAAAAAAGTTTTTTCTTTCACAATGACTAAATAAACAAAATCTAACTATCTTTACCATGCTGAGTTCAAATATGTTCTCAGATGTTTTCTATCAGGTAGGGTTTTTTTTGTGGCACGTGTTTAAAGTTTTAAAAGAATTAGTACTTACGAAACACAAAATAATAAATATACTGCTAATTTACGCTTACCTAAAAAGTTTTATATGATAATTTTCGGCCATATTTTGCGTTCTGGGTGTCTTTCTTCATGGTCCAACAGTAGTCGGCCAGCATATTAGGACTCCATTTGCCTTGGTACCTCATTTCCATAGTATAAACCTGCTGATGAAAACACTCACCATGTCCATCAGAGATAGGCCCAAGATTTTCAGGGAAAAAGTCTAGGTGAGTGTCCAAGAAGTGAATTTTCAAAGACATGTTGCAGCCCATTCCTTTGTACGACGTCAGAATATCACTCACTATTTCACTATAGTTTTCTTCTTTATTATTGCCAAGAAATCCACAACGGGTATTTTTGAATGATTTCCATGCTGCTTTTTCCGGTGGATGTAAGAGTTCCTCAAAATGTTCATCATCCGATATTAGTGATCTTATTTGCGGCCCTATAAATATTCCTTTCTTCAATTTTGCATCGCTTATTTTAGGAAATTTAGATTTCAGATACATGAGTGCAGCAAAACTTTTATCCATTGCTTTTACAAAAATTTTATAAGCCCCGGTTGTATCTGCAAGGGAGGTAAATACACCTTTTCGGGACCCACTAATAGGGTATTTGTTACATTTTTGTGCCCACGAATAACAGATTCGCGTTTAGGCCATTGTTTCTTTACGTAGTGAGACTTCCTATCCCTGCTGTCCCATTCACACAAAAACAGCAGAATTTCGTTTATCCAAGTTGCAAACCT
>NQII01016214.1:0-14954 GCA_002778355.1 Clitarchus hookeri
ATACATAAATTTTAAAATGAACTAAATATTCAATTCATTGAAAGCAATTTATTCTAAATAACGTATGACAATAATCCATTATGGTTATTATTATTCACAGAGGTTATTTCAAAGATATTAAAAAAATTAACGAAAGAATGACACCACAAATAAATAACAAACACACAACAGCAGTAGAAGTAATTATATAATCGAAAAAACTAAACAGCCTCACAAANAATTATATAATCGAAAAAACTAAACAGCCTCACAAACGAAATAAACGAAATAAAAATCTGAACAGAAAACCATTGAAGCATAAATAGCAAACTTTGGTGCAGGAACCAGGATCGCAGCCATGAGTCATATGCTATCTTGTATCACATCACAGTAGAAGTTACACTCGGCGGTGACCTCGTGATATCACGACAATGACATTTTTTCCTTTTTCTCAAAAACTAGTTCAGAAATCGATGATTCACCCAAGAATTTTCTTTCCCCCGTATAATTCCATAAATATAATATATCTAATTATTTTTACTTTTTTTTTTGTTTTCTGCACTTGCCCACAAATCACGTGGATGTTATCAAAACTCTTGGGTGTGTTATCAATACTCTTGGATGCGTGAGTCAAAACGTCTACAAAGCAGCAGATGAACATTTCCTTCACCCTAGTGAACACGAACCGTAAGTAATAAATAACAATAAAAATATTTATATTTTAAATAATTAAAAAAAATTATTTTAATATTTTATAAATATAAAATAATTAAAGTTATAAAATATATATATTTAAAATTAATTTCAAAAATTAATTAAAATAATTTGTTATTCAAAGTCGTAAATGTAGCATTTGTCGCCCAGGTTATATATGCACTCGAAATCCACTCCAGTTTTCGATTCTCGCAAGGACGACAGAACACAACCAATATCCTTATTGTTGTTGACCAGCAGTCTACTGAACCGCGCCAATTAATCACTGGCTATTTAGTCAACAAACCTCTCCACAACCATCACTACCCTCGCCAATTTTTATTGACTATTTTTTAATTTTTCCCCATCCAACTGCTACCCTAAACGAATCATAGGACTTACACATCCGACCCCCTCTTCATAGTCTATTACTAGTACGCCATAACAACTACCAAGACCAATCTACACACCCACCAAACACTACTAATTCCCTTCACACCACCCTTAACACTCCACCCAATCCTTCAAACTGCCTGTACGACTCCATTTCGCGCATGTGTCAGATTTTAGGCGAATTATTTAGGAACAATTCTCAACTTCCGATTAGGTGTGACAAATAAATGCTTTATAAGTTGGATAATGAAAATATTATGATAGAATGTATTATATCGAATTCGTGTTTTTACAACAAATTCGATTGATAATTTGCAATGATGTAAGATTTACACTTTACCATGGCAGTCATGAACTTCAAGAGAAAATTTTTTAACACTCAGATGTTTTGGAACCTACGATTATTACAATAAATAATGTACATTGATTCACTCGGCTATGATCGCCCTTCGTAAAATTTGATTTCAACACCGGTGTACAAGACAATTAGGTTAAACTCGAAAAGTTTTTGCATGGTAAATTACTTTTCTTTCACCAATATAAATTCATTATTTTTAATCAGAAAAAAAACCTTAATGCTAATTTTAGCAAATTGTTAATAATTTTTTTTTCATCTTTGCATTTACAGCACAAAGCAAGAGCTATGAAAACAATTATTTACATGATTTGTTCGAAGAAGACATTACCATCTACTTTTTTGTTAACAAAAATTAGTGTAGAGATTATTTGTTGTAATATAATTAATCTGCCATGTAACGTATTTAAACATAAGTTGACTAATTTTGGACAATAACTATTAGACCCTTGAAACTCGGAATGTCGGAGGCCAACACAAGCATAATCGACCTGATATAGATCACTATGTTTTATTCCCTTTTATAAGCTTAGTTGGCCACCGTTTTCCAATCTTTGGCAATAGACATACCAAACTCAGATCGTATGTGACACTTTAGAGTTTATTTCTCATAATTAAAGAGTACCTTTTTATGTAATACACGGTCGATACATTTGCTATTAGATTTTCTCTATCCTAGCTAACAATAAAAATTTTAATGCCGTGAAAATGCTTCAATATCTATATTGCTTACCATGATCGCCATGGAAAAATAGCAACCTCATGAGAACAATACAAAAGTATAGACAGGACACCACCTAACCAGACCAAAACATATAACAATGTGCGACTGACTAACCGATTTAATCAACCATGTATATTGGCTTACCAGAAAAACCAACAAGACCGACCATTCAGTCGAACCAACCAAAAAGACCGACAAGACCGACCAACTGACAAAACCAACCGTCATGAATGGCCATACCAGCCGACAAGACAAACAGAGCAAACGACAATACTGATGACCAATACCAATCGACAATACTGATAGTCAAGAATAACTGACAAGACAGACGTCCAAGACCAACAGAGAAGTCCGATCAGACAAACCAACCGGACGATCCAACAAGTAGAAACAACTAAACATACCAGCTAACAAGACCATCAAGATGGACTATACAGACCAACGAGCCATACCATCCAATTATACACTGACTATACAAAACGAACATATCCGCCAACCAAACATATAGAGTGACAATACCGGCCAATCATCAAAGACAACCATATCGGCTGATGATTATAATCATGTGAAATTCTGCCTGCATGATTTTGTTAGATAACCACAATTACATTTTTTTTGCAATATTTTAAGATTTTTTCCAAACCATAATTTTGTTTAAAATAATTTTTACTAATTTTTGGGGTGTATTGGCTAGTTTTCTGACTTTTTTTTCATTTTCGGGAGTTACTGTGAAGTTTCTAGCGATTTTTTAATGTTTTCATGGATATTCCAAGATTTTATATTATCTACAGCGTTTTTTTGCGACTTACCTGAATTTTCTCAGATTTATTGGGATTTTATGAGATTTACAGTGATTTTCTGATATATACAGCGATTTTCGGTAATTTATAGTGATTTTGTATGTTTTACAGTGTAATTAACAGTGATTTCTTGACATTTACAATGATTTTCCGTAATTTACAGGGAATCTTTTGGGATTTACAGGGACTGTAAACGATTTTCCAAGATTTCATGCGATATTTAGGGATCGTTAATGATTTTTGAGTGATTTATTTTCATCGTGTACACCGATTATCTTAATTTGTAGAACCCCTGGGGGTAGATATAAATTCAAACTAAATAATCCAACGTAATTAAATATGAATCAGAAAAAAGATTCAGGAAATGCTTTACAGTATGTTATGTACGCACACAGTAAAATCCCCTTTTTACATTACAAGAAAGAGAACATAATTATAAAAAATTAAAATATATTGCACACACATACCACACGTTACTCTTCTAATACTGTTATTGTCAATATCCTTTTCACAAAATCTGTAGGCGAGGAATTTTTCTTGTCCTGTTATCAAATGCTTTACCTATGCTATCGTGCTAAAATCTATCATTTTATGTACATACATTAGTACCCGTCTATAAAGTCTGTGTCTGGCTATTGTGTTCTCAGGTAAGCTTTTAATACTATAAATACTAAAATTGATCATTCCAGTTTCGCAATAATTGCTAGTATTGCAGAAAACGACTTCAGCAGTTTATATTTACGTGGAAAAATTGTTTCATTGTAGTCCTACAGAGCAGAGATGAAATATGCAAATGCTCAGGGTTATTATTTAGATTGAGGAAATTTCGTCTCTACGTCATTGGTTCCCTTTAAACTGACACAGTTTATACGTTGACATCTTCTACCCTCTATTTCATTATAGCACCAGGAGCACCCATATCATCATTAGATGCGCGAAATACAATATAGATACCGATATGAATAATACATTTTGGTATTCGCAGTATTTTTACAATGCAAATGTACCGGCATTATTAGTGAATTATATGCCAACCAAATGCAACCGTTTTAAGCGTCATTAAAGATTATCTTCGTGGGACAGCAAAACAAAACATTTTTATGCTGGCAGGTATATGAAGTGACCCGCTGACTTCTACGAGAGTTACCAAAATGCTACTCACATTAATATAATGACTCTTTGTTTTCTGTTAATATTCGTATTTTTTTAGGAATCGTAGATTTTTATGATTGCGCGACGGTTTTGAAAATAAGATGAGGGAGGGATGGGGAGGTTAAAAAATAAGGCAAGAATGACGCAAGGATATAGGGCATCGGAGCGTGGAGCTGTTCATGCTCTGTAATTCCGGTCATTCAGTGACCATGTTGTCCGTCATTTAGTATGTCGGTGACCTTGATATTTGACCTTTACCCCTGCAACTTTTACCTGAAAAATTTCAAAAAGTTTAAAAAAATTAAAAAAGTAATAAACGTATATTTTTAAATTTGCAAAAATTATAAAAACTAAACAAAATATTTTAAATTCATACATTGTTGGAGGTCACCCCACACCATGCCTTGCAGACGATTGACCCCCATTACAATCAATAACAATGAATTAACACATCCCCTCAAAACCTTAACTGCTCCCACCACCATAACCCCCCTCGGCACCCTAACTCCTCACCTGCCTCCCCACAAACTCACCCCCACAACGCCCCAGCCATTCAACTGCCTCCCCCAGCCCACACCACACCAACCCAACCACCTTCCTCACCCCCCTAATCCAACGATCATTCCGTCATATTCACATTAACCTTCGATGTTCCCATTGGCTAACCATGTCACATGACAATCTCTCATTGGATAACTACATGTGTTTTCAGAAACCTTCGTTCCAGTCAATGATTGCTCTACTTTAGCCGCAATAGCCACTATGGTGTTTTCGAAAACCTTCGTTTCAGCAAATCAGCAGCCTTCTTTAGTCGCAAGTGCCACTCGTGTGTTTTTGGAACCCTTTCAAACGTTTTCATAAACTCTTTATAAGATGTGGTGCAAGCCCTTGGAAAAGCAGTTATTTTCTAGCTCTTAAAAATGTACAAGACTAGTTATCACGAAATTACAAAAATCGTGACCATACTTAGGTTCAAACGTAATTAACAGTACGTTATTAACTTAGTATTTTTCACGGAAACTATACAACTATAGCTACTTGTACCATAGATAATTTAAGCATTCTTGTTTGAAGATAAAAAAATACCAGTCAATGCAATACCCAAAAAATCATTCCCTCATCATGTTCCATACTATACATTACAATGTTATTAAATCATTTATTCAACTAGTTTTATGAATATGTTTATTTAATTTTCATAAATTACTTTAAAAATACCGTAACTTATTGTAAATATCAGTTTTATTAAGAACAGGAATAATTTTTTTAAATTTCCTTTTTACCTGTGTCCCAAAAAAAAAATCATTCCCTCACATTTTATTGACAGTCGAATTGTGCTTTTAAATTCCATCATACATTCCCACGCTCATAAATTTTTAATAGTTGCCAATACTGTCAACGTAACAATATCATGACTGTTGCCCTAAGCATAGAGATTTGTATACGCGAAATAATTTACGTTTAATTATTTAAGTATTAGATTTTCATCAATCATTACTTCACCATACAATTAAAGAAGGTAATTATTTTATTTTGTTATAATATTTTTGCTGTCTATAAGTTTTAGGAGGTAAAAAATTTGCCTCCAATTACAAAGCAAAGTGAGATTATTTACAACTTTTTGTTGGCTATGTTTTATTTCATCATACCCTCACCATCATTCCATCATTGAAATTGTAAATGAGGGAATGATCATTTATGAGAGAATGATGTATCATTCTTATACAAGCTTAAATACAATGAAGAGCCAAAAAAACTGGTATAGGCGTGTGTATGTAAATAACAGAGGTATGGAACCAATCAGAGTAACGCGATGCGGTCGGCAGCTAGATCGGTTACGGCTGTTAGAATGGCAGGTTATCAAGATTTAAGTGAGTTTGAAAGTAGTGTTATAGTCGGCAAACGAGAGATGGGACATAGCATCTCCGAGGTAGCGATAACATTTGGATGTTCGCGTATGACCATTTCACGAATGCACCGTGAATATCGGAAATCCGGTAAAACGTCAAATATTCGACATCGCCGCGGCCGGAAAAATATCGTGAAAGAACGGGACAAAAGACGACTGACGAGAATCATTAAAGTGACAGACGTGCAACCCTTTCTCAAATTGGTGCAGATTGAATTTGTGGACTGCCCTGCTTGATTCATGGTGTGAATTGCCTCCTGCATATCTTCAGACATTAGTCGAATCAATGCCATGTCATCTTGCGGCACCTCTGTGTGTTCGCGGGGGCCCTACACGATATTAGACAGGTGTACCAGCTTTTTTTGGCTCTTCAGTGTATAATAAATACATTGAAGCAATTGTATTTTTGGTTTAGTATGACATACTTGCTTTCTATGTTTTAGGTTTTGGGATTTGGGAATAATTTTGAAAAAAGAAGCTTAACAAAACAAAAGCTAAAGAAAAAAAACATTGAAAGACAACGCAGAGAAAGAATGAAAGCAGACCCTGAAGCTTTAAAAATCTTAGTGAAAATTAAAGGTTTCAATATTTGGAGAAGAAAGAAAAGATACAAGTAAAACCGGTGTCTGTTATGAGTTCGAGGGAAAGACTACAGAAGAAAAAGCAGCGGAGAGTGAACAGTAAAACTTAGAGGAATAAAAAGTCAGGAGCACACCAAAATTTAAAAATATCATTAGACGAAACGCCACCTCCTAGTCCAGCGTCAATAAATGATCATGTTAAGATTAATAATGTTAATAATGAGACAATGGCTGCTCGTAGAAGACGGTAATTAAGAAACTGTAGAGCAAAAATGTATGCTAAAATTTCCAAATTAAAGAAAAAGTTAAATTAGACAAAAGATGAGTGAAAAATCTCGAAAGAGGTGTTCCAGAGAAGCTAAAAAAAATTGACCAATTTCCCCTCAAACTAAGGTATCATCGCTTGTGAAAAATATAAATGTCCAGCCGACAGTGGGAAAAACTCCTTTTATCACAACTTATAATAAGCAATTAGAGGAATGATATTTTACTCTAGGAAACAAACGCAAATAGAAGAAGAAATACTATGACATATTAAAGTCAAATCGTTCAATAAAAAGAATAAATTACTGTCTTTGCCAAAAACGTTTTTTTAAACATGGCACTTACAAAAGAGGTGCTCTTCGGTAAATAAATGGTATAATACAATTTACCCTGGCGAAGTAATTTTTCAGTTTTTGAAGATGGAGCAATGGTAAGGTGTATGAAAACACGAACAAAAGCATGGAGATGGCCAGTAATAAAAGATGAAATGAAGCAGTGGTACGGTGTATGAAGAAATGAAGAAAAGTATGGAGATGGCCAGTAATAAAAGATGAAGAGCTATATTCTTGGGAGTAGATCTTACAAAAATTTAAATCACCAAAGTTAATAATGAAAGGGTTTTTATTCTGTGGTAGAAATGAATAATTTATAATTAAATGTCGAGTCATTAAAATTTAAAATATAAACAAAAAAAAGACCGTTCGAGTTCAACAACTGCCAATATTATTTTTATTTATCTCAAGCAGATGCAATGTTTATTCTATAAATTAGTTTTTCTTTACTATTAAAATTAGTTTTATAATCGTAATGCATTTAGATATGATAAAGCTCTTTGTGAATTAAAATACTTATAATTAGTTGATAGAAATACTAGAGATCTCAGTAATTTTTAAAATTACCTATACAAATGTGACAGCACTGGATGTTTGTGTGTTTAAACTGGGTCGTGATTTGCTGGTTGACAGATGACGGGTTTTTGTTTGTTTAAGGACTGTTTTAACTTGGTAACTACACACATCTGCGGGGATGCCGAACAGGTTGAGGGCATGTTCCACTACAGATGGACGGAACGAATCGATGCTTGTTGTTTCAGGCAATGCTATACAGTATGTTATATATACACTCACACAGTAAAACCCCCCTTTTACATTACAAGAAAGAGAACATAATTATAAAAAATTAAAATATATATGCACACACATACCACACATTACTGTACTTATATTGTTATTGTGAATGTTCTTTTCACAAAATCAGTAGGCGAGGAATTTTTCTTGTAATTTTACGTTCGCTGCTGGGACATGTTGGTGTTCGAGCAGTGTCTCGTTCGTTTCCTTGGGTTGCTCTGATAAATCGCTTGGTTGTTCTATGCTTCCCGGATTATTTATGAGTTTCGTCGCGACATTAGGCATCGTGACATCTGATGACTTTTGACTGACTTGTAAAAGGTAAGGTATGTGAAGGCAGCATCGGGACACCAGGTATCTCGACGAATGCTATTGTTGGTAATTGGGTGGCCAATGGTACCATGTTGTTGCACAATACTTGCAAGGATACGGTGGACGCGAAGCTTTTTTGGTGGTATTGTTGGCTGTATATGTGTCACTTTTGCATGCAGGTTGATCTCGTCACAGCACTTCAGCTGGTTGCATTGTTATTGATCCGACTGGCTGACCGCATGGCTCAGTGTTTACATCTGCCGAGGTGGGCATGGCAGAACGTAGTCGCATGCTCCGCAGTGACAGCTCACCTCCTGTAGCTGTTGACAGGTGCTGTGTAACTCCTACGAAGCACGATGGTGATGGCGGTGGAATGTCTGTAATTTTGCTCCATTGCTGTAGCATGGGTGATTGCTTATATGAGAGTGCATGTGAAGCAGGAGGCTAAAACAAGAGTGGCAATAAGATGAGTAGGTCCCAGTCCACTTAGCTGTTGTTGATGCGTTTTTTTTGCACTAAACCCAAATTTGACTGAAATTCTTTCCTGGTAAATAGGCTCTAGTTCTATCGCGGTTTGTCACACTTTGTGGTGCATTTGTGTACATTCGCTGCTGCTTAGTAAGGGAACACCCTGCCCTCACACACTAGACTTGCACACTGTGATTGTTGTTGTAATTTTGAAATTCTGAATTTTGTTAGGTTGGCTGAAACGAAATTGTTGAAGTCCAAGGAGAAATTTATTTCACTGTTATTCTCGGAGCTGTTCTTTACAATGCGTCAGTTCTAAGAACGGGTGAACATTAGGCTGGACTTCCGATCGCACTGATAGTCTTATATTTGGAACATAATTTCAATTATATTACTTATTTTATGCAAAAAGTTTGCTCAAACGAATAATAAGTAAAATGGAATTAAAAATAATGCGGGCAATTTTGCTCTGTACGAATGATGGTGATGTCACAATTGTCAACTTTGGTATCACACACACTCTTCCAGAGATGTCACTTTGAAGCATCTTAGTTTTTTAATTTTTTTGGGAAGGGAAATAGTTCATAACTTACTGATTTTCTTGAAGATAGTTTTTCTTTCACTTTTTGACGGGAATTTTTTTTGTATGTTATGTAAAATAATTATTTTTCAAAAAATAAAAAATAAAATTAACAGGGAAGTTGTACCATTGCTTTTCAATGCATGAAATTGCCCCGAGAAGTAAAAATAACACTGTACAATTTAATAAATTACATTGTTTGCTTGATTACTATTTATCTTCCACCCTTCCTCCTCTCATGCAGACTTACACATCATTGTAATGTTTGTTTTATTTGTTAGATAAAATCGTTATTTTTGTCTATATATGGAATGGTGTTCTTGCAGTGTTTCACTTATGTTTGTTTATACAGATGGACTATCCTTTATCCGAAATTCTGCAATACGAAAAGCTCCGACAACCGAAAATGTTTGGTGTTTTGCCAGACCTACCATTTTTCTTCTGGTAGGCATGGCAACAGCAGATGTGCGAGTCATGTAACTCGTGAAACGTGACAAAATCGCAGCGATAATCGTTTATCCACTGAGTGCAGGGCAATCTGTGTTGTAGGTGAAAAACTGTTATTTGCAATAATGTAAGTATAAAAAATATTTAAAGGCGTGTGTATGCACATGTTTACGATTATATTTGTTCACAAACATAAGTTTCTCTGATAGAAAATGTCGCCTTTGAAGTATGATTTGCTTAAATATGGTTATGAAATATGAGGTTACGTTAGGAACAAAAGTAAACATGAAAGTCTTGTTGCCTTTTTCCATTGACTGGAATTAATAATTAAAACGTTAATTCGAAATTGCAGATACATAAGTTGTATTTTCATATGCCATATCATCTCTTAATCGATATTTTTTTATTGTAATCCCAGCATGAAACAGCGCCGGTTTCGCGTTGTATGCTTTTGCGACTTGGTGATAAATTTTACGGTGAAAATGTAAAAACTTCAGATGCGCCTGCGGGTAACTGTACTAAGAAAAGAACACTTATCGTGATCTATAAAACAAAAAGTGAAAATATTTCAGAAGTATGATCGTGGTGTGTCTGTGCGGCCATTAACAGAAGAATATGGTGTTGGAACTATAAAACTTGAAGAAACGTATATAAATGCAATCTGTTCTCGTGCTGCCTCATACCTAGAACATCCTGTTCCCGTACCATCGTCTAACGACGGCACTACAACGAAGTTTCTCATCATGAAAATGGTTTTACAAAGTTGGAAACGTTATCTAGTTAAATTCAACAGTAATTTATTTTGTTATTNCTAGTTAAATTCAACAGTAATTTATATTGTTATTATGGCTAAAAAATGTGGTGTTTACTTATAATATGCTGTTCAAACACTAAATCTTAACCCAAAATTACCTAACATTATAACTTAAAATTCCGAAATCCAGAAAATTCCCAAATTCTAAATATCCCTTGGTCACGAAGATTTCGGATAAAGGATTGTGCACCTGTATTGTGGCCAGTAATTTTCATCATTATTGATATTGTAAACTTTTCATATATGATATGAAGAAATATTACAATGGCTTGTAAGATAAATCAAAAACAACTTTTTTAAGGCGTTGTGAAACCATAAATAAAGTGGAATAGGTGTGTTATTTGCCAGTAAGTAAGTGCAGACCGACTTGTTACACCAACAGGAAATGTATATTTAAGATTTGGCTCAGAATTTCGACGACTACTCTGAGTTCAGTAGTATTCCACCTCACATCAAAATTAAAAACTTGTTACAGGCACTATTAGTACATAATGCCAAGCCCCACAAATTGTGCCGTACATATTTTAATAACCTAAAACTTAATATGCTTTCCCACAAGAAAACCAAGATTATACATAAAATATAGAGCGGAACATCTGTCATTTGAGGCACGAGATTTAAATGTGTCCTTGAACACCTCTGAGGAACGCATTACTAGATCGAGCATGCCAAAAGCGGAGATGAAATTGGCGTGCGTGTTTTGTGATGAGTGAGGAGAAAGAGAGAAAGCTTTATCAGCATCAACAAATGGCACTCTTCCAAATATATATGTGAAGGCATTGCTTATTCAAGATAAGAGAGAATTCTTAGAAAATATTTTTCCATATTGGGTTATGTGTTTCATACTAGAGAGTGCAAAATGTATTTAACATTGTTCCCGACACAATTTATAAGCACTATCACTAAAAAGAGGGGTAGTCTGTCTACCAAATATTTCTTTTGATGCTTTTATAAGTGCTGCTATCAATACGTTCGATCATAATATCTCTTCTCAGAAATCTATTGAATCTTTACATGGTGCTACTATATCACTGATTTAATATTTGCCTTATAATGTCAGCATATCTATCACATGAAATGTAAATTTAGGTTCTACAAATCATAGCTCTTGTTTTAGACTACCTGAATCATCTACTTCAACGCCTCTTCCCTAAAACTCAAAGGTGAGCTCTCATTCTGTTGAATACATTACTACTTTGAGAGTGAATGTAAAGGAATTTAACCAGAACTCCAATAATGGTTGAAATCTGCAAAATATTTTGGAGAGATTGGAAATCTTCTTCTATGGACAGCCTACAATTCACGCAAAGAATGTGAAAATTGAAGGAAACACCAAAACAACTGCAAATAAATTTTACTGCATGTAATACATATAGATGTAAACTCACCCTCTATTGTTCGGCATGCGGCAAATTTTTTCACAGAAATAAGTAGGGTCATTCCTAAACAAATTCCTGTTATAAAAGCTGATCCACCTGTCTATGCTTTGTTGAAATTAGTGCAATGTACGACACCAGATATTTATGGAATAGATAAACTATTTGACATTATTTAAGGCCATCACATTGGAATCTCTATCATGTCAACCATTACAACATGGCTGGAAGGAAGTAGGTGGGCCGATCATTTAGTTGAGGCAGTAATCACAACATCAAGAAGGGAGGAAGAGGTTTCAAAGGCTTCACATGACAAGATAAGTTGTTACGCTCATGAACTATCAGTAGCAGCTATTCAGATACTTTTTGAGCTGGCTTATGAAAAAAGATGTGATGGGCATGATGAAACATTTTCAGAATGGAATGAAATATGTTCGTTTGAATCACCTCAGTTAAATACTGGCACAACGACTTTCCTTGAGTGCTTGCTCTTCGAGTTTATTAGTAGCTTACGTCGAGGTAGTTTGGAAGGTTTTATTTCTTCTCTTCTGATCTGTCCATGGCTGTTCGCCTTAGATAATGTTAACTATACTCGTTGGCTACCAGAGTTCTTACACAACTTGAAGCAAATCCCAGAGTTGTTCCCACATTTGTTTCATGAGATTCAGAAGGGTAATTTATCAAGCTGCAAGACAGGCAGAAAGTTTTCTCGAATTGCGCACGACTAGATTTATGAGCAAAACAATAAACTGTTATAGAAAAGTCCATCAAAGTTCATTTCTCGCTCATGAAAAGGGACTTCAAGTCTGGATGATTGGTGGCCTAATAAAATGTCGAATGGTTGCAGAGTATGAGGAAATTGAAAATATTAACTGCAACATCTCATATAATCAATGCCATCAAGATACCAACAGTTTTGCCACAAGGTTTCAAAAATTGGTATCTTCTCTTGAAGTATTTGTGGAATATGGTAATCCTTTTAGCGATGAACATCTTAAAACAGTAAAGTGTAGTAGAATAGTTTTGTCTGAAGATACAAACAATTCTGTCGTGATAGCCTTCACAAAAGGAAAGGAACAGTTTGAAATGTACGTAAATGATTGACATTTATTTAGGAAATCAACTTGCAATGGCATCATCAAATGTAATAATTTTTCCCTTCAAGACTCAAAACGTTTTTGGTGCAGTCAAAGAACAAAAAAAAGTTATTGATGTGAGGAATGACTGTAACATGTTTAGCAAGCTATACAATGTTCGTCAAATCAGGCCAATATATATTTGGTAATTTTTCGCTCATGAAAACAGCTAATATCCACCTTTTATTTCTGAACTTGGCCAACTTCGAAAACCCTCCAATAAATCTGATCAATTTCTCCATAGTGAAATGCTGTGGTGAGATTGTGCAGATTGCTTATGAGCCTCAAAATACTTGCTTAGTAATTGCTGGAGGCGCACTTATATGTTACCATAGCGATCAAGCAGAATATTTGAGCAATACAGTGATTATGTCGTTCAGCTGTACATTGAGAAGATGTTGCCGACTGTAAGAAGGGTGGATGTTGTGTTAGACCATTATCTGTCAGCAAGTCTGGTCTGATTTTAGACAATTTGTAGGCTCAGAAGCAAAAATAGATGTATTGCCAAATGTTGCAGTCCCTACATACTTTAATAATTTCTTAGCAAACAAAACAAATCATAAATTTTTGGTTTTCTTGCCAAAAAATCATACACATTAAAGTCGAAAATGGGGAAACAAGTTGTGGAGATGCACAAGAATACTTTGATATATTCTGATAACTTATATCTGACAGATATTTCTCCAACTTTTCACGAGAAATTCGATGCACATCTTCTTCGTGCATGGCATGTTAGCATTGCTGGATAACATTCAAAGATCTACATAACAACGGTGGACTCTGATGTGATTGTTAAAGCAGAGTATGCCATCCCACGACTGGACAAGGTCGAAGAACTGTGGTTCGAGTATGGTGTTGGGTGACATCCCCAATATCTACATACTGATGACATGCATTAATAAATTCCACTGAGAGTTTCAAACATGCTGACAATTTTCCACCGATATACAAGGGCTGACACTGTGTCTTATTTTGGCGGCGTTGGTAAAATTAGTGCTTGGAAGACATGGGTGCCATTTAAGGAAGTTAATTACGATTTTGAGAAATACTCGCTCATATTCCTAGACATCTCACAAAACAGCAACACCTTCACAGTTATTCAGCTTTATGTTGTGTTGGTAAACCAAGTTTCAAGCTCTGGAGAGACTATCAACGAAGCAAGACGAATTATATTCGGCCAATTCAATAGAACAATAGAGAAAATAGCACCCACAAGCAATATCTTCTTCAAATGCGTAAAGCGGGTGATGCTACAGTGTTATGTTATTGTAGACATAATATCTAAAATGTGAGATAAAGTCCCACATACTTGCGATTGGGTCTGCAAGAAAAATGGTCAAACATACGAGACGGTTAATTTGAGAAAAATGTCATCACGATGGAGAAACGCCAAGAGTTGGTGGCATGTAAATGCAAACAAATGTGTACTAGATACTACTGTATAAAGAATAGGGTAATTTGGACTTTGCTTTGTGCTTGCGAGAATCAATGTTCATGACATTATGAAAATTGAGCTTTAACTTCTCTGCATGTATTAGAAGATAACTTATTTTTTATAGTATCGATGTGACATTCAAAAGATTAGACTTTTATATTTCTTCGCCACTACAAATTTCATNATTTTGCATTAGTTGTACGTTTGAAGTGATATGTGTTTATATGTTTTTCTGTGTGTTCTATATATTTATATATGTTGAATTAAAACATATGATGTTCAGTCTTCACCTATGAGTACCTCAACTTTTTTATTATGAAATTTCCAATCGTAAAGTTCACATCAAATTATGCAATGTTTGCCCATCTGACTATTAACAATTTCATTGAGAAACATAATCGTTGATATG
>NQII01016215.1:0-10362 GCA_002778355.1 Clitarchus hookeri
TACGCCAGAAAAATTCGAAGCTGTAGAAATAAATAAATAAATATAAAAATTTAACGATCTATCTAATATATTATCTATCAAATATGGTTTGATAATAAAATTGGTATGTGGTTTCATACATATTTCCGAGCATAGACACAGACATCCAATATTTGAGAGATATATTTTACATAAAGATGTTTGCAAATATTACAATATAAGGTTACAAATGAAAATATAAGCGATATTATAATATGTTGTTAAATTTATATGTTAAATTTGTTGTTAAATCTATGTGAAATATTTATTTCAATACAGTCAATGGAGTTCAATAGAGTTCATAGAGTCACTGAGTTTCAGGCACTCTTCCTTGGAAATGCTCGTCCAAAGGTGGGTAAGATGGAACTTCAATTCAGCCAGGTTCTTTGGTTTCAGCTGCATCAATTTTGTAGCCATTGCATTACCATATTTTAAAACAAAACTTATCCTTAAAATCCTCAGAAACTTTTCAGTCATTTAAGAAGTTGTAAAAAAAAACGGAAGTCTACAACACTATCTTTACTCGCACGTTAACACTAGCATGTTAGTACTAACTTGAAATCTACAATAGCACCTGGGGCGCATGTACAAAATTTTAAGGGCGATTTTGGTATTTCCTATGCTTTTTGCTTTTATTCATAAAAGTAACGAAAAATCAAACAAATCCCACTCTTGACACGATTTTTTTTTTTTTTTTATCTGCATGTTAGGCAAATTTCTACAAGAGATTTAATTTCTATAACTACAACCAATCAAAAGCTATGAATTTTTCCCTTTAAGAACATGGGGTTTTTAAGCTATATGACAAAAATCTACTAATTGCGACAAATAAATTGCGGATAAACATAGAGACTGCTGGTTTTCACTGAAAAGTCCCATTTTCGGAGCACTTTCGCATGAATGCTCTATTTTATGACAAACATAAAATATTTAGGCCCAGAAGCTCCACTTTAGGACCATAAGGTCCATTAACCTACTATTGTTTAGGTGTGTATCTCTACTTTCTAAGATCTTATATTTGTTGTCAAATTTATATTTAGATTTTTTGTTAAATTTGTTATTTAATTTATCTTTAGATTTCTTTGTATAATTCATTTTTAGATTTCTTTATTTAAAATATCTCTAGATATCTTCGTTAAATTTATTTTTATGTTCTTTTGTTAAATTTATTTTCAGATTTCTTTGTTAAAATGATATTTATATTTCTTCATTACATTAATTTTTAAATTTGTTTATTTAATATATATTTAGATGTCTTTGCTAAATTCGTTGCTAAATTTATCTGTAGATTTTTTTGTTAAATTTATTTTTAAATTTCTTCATTATATTTATTTTTAGATTTCTTTGTTATATTTATTGTACAAATTTATCGTTAGATTTACATGTTTAAAGTATTCATAGATTTATTTGTTATATTTGTTGTAAAAATTCATCTTTAGATTTTTATGTTAATAATTGTTGTTAAATGTGTCGTTGTTAAAATATTTGTTACATTTCGTTATTAAATTCTGTTGTTAAATTTATTTCAGATTTCTTTGTTAAATTTTTTTTTTAATTTCTTTGTTAAATTTGTTGTTAAATTTATTTAGAATTTTTTTTGTTAGATTTATTTTTAGATTTCTTTGTTAAATTTGTTTTTAGATATCTGTGTAAATTTTTTACGGCTATATTAAAAAGAATTCTTAATGCCCTTCAGATATTATAATTTTAAAATGTTGACATTAATAATTGATCTAAAGATAAAGAAAAACCAAATAAATATACAACAAGAATTCAATTTTAGATTAATGTCAAATTTTAGAAACCATGACTAGACATCCCTTATTATTATTGTTAATTTATTAAAAATAATATTAATAAATAGGGAATAATATCAGTTAAATGCAAGAAAGTATTAATAAATATTCTGAATAATATAACTTCAAGTAAAAAATGAATATTCGTTTAATAAAGATTCTATAAAATTAAGATATATAGCAAAATTTAAATATTAGAGGTTATCCTTATAAAATAAAATTTGATCTTATACAAATAATTGATGAAGTTCAAATAAATCATCCTGACAAAATATTAGTATATCTAGAGTAATAATATAAAACTATTGAATTAAAATAATAAAAACAATTGGTAAAACATATAAGATTGAAATATATTATAATTTGAAAAAACAAGAGTTGTTAGAAAAAATAATATAAAAAAATTTGTGTTAGAAAAACTATTTCCAGAAAATTTTAGTGATATGAACGTTTCACAGTTGAAACAAATTGTTAAAGACTTCAAAATTAAATTATATTCAAACCTAGCTGAAAATAAGAGTATAAAAAAGATAATTTAATTAAACAAATATTGGAATAAAATGAAAAATTTTAAATAATTCAAGAATTTAATTACGATTTCAATCCATTATTTGAAAGTTGAATTTTAGAATACCAACAATATAGTGACATCTTAATTTGCATTTAAAATGTATGTTGTTGAATCTAAAATAATAAAAAATATTTTCATATTAATTATATAATTAAAAAATTTAATAATTTATATTAATTATTCTGGTAGGTTAATTTTCTTTTTCAAGGCATTCAATTTTTTCTTTTTCTAATGAATAAAAATATTTTTTTTCATTATAAGTCATGGGCTATTCGATGGCCCTCGTATACTCACATAAATAATTTTATCTTCTTTATCAACATTTACTCTTATTGCTTGTTTTATATTATTATATTCTAAAATTTTTGCAACACTTTACCATTAAATCGTATATGATTTTTTTTTCATCTACAGCAAATAAAACTTTCTTTTTATGTATACAAGAGAACTGTTTTTCATATCCATAATTGTATCCATTTGTAATATCTTGATTATCTACAATCACATCGTCTAATATAACTAGCGAATTATTTTCGCATTCACCGCCAATATTTGTTATAAGTTTGTTGGTGTTTAAATTCTCTGCTAGTAACCATAATCCAAATATTTTATTTGTTCGTTCAATTTTATTTACAACTAATTTTGTTAGTGTCTAGTAGTTACCGATATTGTTTTTTCAGGTTCCATGTGTTTGGAAAAATTGTGCTGTGCCATCCCTATTTTTATTGGCGCAGTTATTATTAAAATATTTTAATAAGATGCGGGGTTAGGTGGCACATCAAAAATTGCATTATTGAAAAAAATTTTCTAAGTGCAGTTATCAGTCAAATATTTTAATGAGATTTATGCAATTAGTGCCACATAAAATATTTATTGGTTTTGACGAAAATGGCTATATTACTTGCATACTCGATAAAAATTTGATAGAATTCTTTAAATTTCTTTGTGCCACTTTTATGCCATCTCGTCCCCTCATCCGAATTGTGCTACTTTGTATTGTTATTTTTTTTTTGTGCCAGCCACTTTACGTATCACTTTGTTTATTTTGAATTTTCGATAAAAATTAACCGATCTTAATGAAAATTGGTTAATTTTTAAGTGCCCTTTTTTATTCTACTGCGCTAACTTTAACATTGTGCTTATGTGATAATAAAATTGTGGCCAATTTGGTCAAAATAAGCATGATTTTCGATGAAATATTAATTTACTTTGCTTGATTTTAAGAAAATTAATGATTTTATAACAATTTCGCCAGACTCCCTCCAAGCTATTTACTTCCCTATAGTAATTTTTATTATTTTTCTGCTTAAAATCTGAAATTAGAAAAATATCAAAGAATACGATACTGCGGGTGAGACCTAAACTTAACGTGAATTTGGTTGAAATATAAGAAGACGTTTCAGTAGCTAGCCTTCTAGGTATTGATTTAGAAAAACTTCCTTGATTATTTTAACATCTTGATTGGTTCAATGATCACGCCAAAATACAAAAGAGAAATCTCCACTGAGGCGGAATAATTTTAAATAGCACTGATCGATTACTATTACTTCTCACGTGCCATTGAGATGTAATGGTCAAGCCCAGAAGCTGCCCCATCCGAGGGTTGCACATGAAGAATGCATGAGTAGAGACACTGTTAGGTCATGGTAATTACTTTGCAAAATTGTACAGCATTTTGTGTTTTATATGACTGGGCGATACGCACACGCCTTGGCTGCTTGCAGTTCACAGACGAGTCGAAGATGTGTGGGTGGCACCCATTGGCCCAGTCAAACGGGAAATTCTCTTATAAACGATAGCCAATGCCAATACTAATCCTTTCGGTTATATGTATTTAAAGTATACATAAATCTAACAAACAGTGAACTTTTCCCGCGGTAAATTATTAAATGAATATATCTGGAGTCGAAAACTGATTGGGCAAAGACGAGGGACAAGCAAGAACATCCTGAGGAACGTCTTGTGTCCTCCGCAGGTACTTCCTACTCGCAGGACTATTCAATTAACTGCCTGCGGGTCATATGCGGCTTGCCAGACTCACCATATTCGCCCGAGGACAACATATTTTATCATTATTTTTTCTAAATACATACTTTTTAAATACGATAACATAAATTAACATCAACTGTAGCTACTACTGGAGTACAAATTATATATGTATATACATATATATTTATTTTTATTTTCCCCCAATAGCACAATTAGCTTGGTTGAAACTTGAATCAGTCTTTTCATGACAAGCCTGTAAACTTGCAGCAAGCTTGAAATCAAGTTTGAGTTAAGCTAACTAGTCTTCACCTGCCAGGCGAGTAGCAAGCTCGATTAGTTATACTTGCTAAAAACTTTTCTTAGGCAAGCTGCAACTATAATAAGAGCCATCTGCAAGCTTGTAATTAGCTACTGTGTGCCAGCTGTGAGAGATTTGGCTTGAATCAAGTTTGAATAAACATGACGTAACAAGCTTGCTCTGCAAGGCAAAATCAATTCAAATTGCAAGCTTGCCACAAGCTTACGTGCTATCTGGGTTATATCTTCACGTAAATAAAATGGCTATGTATAAGTGATTCACGACTTTGTAATAAGTGATTTTGGCCCATCAGGCATTGTAATTATTCATAAGTGTCCCGATGGGGAAACTTAACTGAATAGTCTTAGTCAGTTTAGGAGTCCATGACAATGCTATTCTTTAAATGTAGTGGAGGAATACACAATCTTCATAAAGAAGGATCTAACACTAATTTCCAAAGGGTTCCACCAACCATGACACTGATATTAGAATCCTAGGAGTTAGTGTTGTTCCAAGGCACTTGTACAGTACACAGGCAAAAGTCTAACACTGTGTTTGAGCCCGCCTGACAAGTGTTCGTAATTTTCTTCACCCCTTATAACATTCATTGAAATCTTGCTGCCGATGTGTCTCTGTTTGAATGCAAATTAAGAGGACGAATGTATCCTTGAATAGCATCTTGATCTAAGGGGATGAGCAATGTCCCCTTCACGTGCCCCATCTTGCGAGTTTCGTAATTCGACTATTTATAACATATTTACAATAACGATCGCTTTTTACCGTCGTTTTCCGGACACTGTTGTTTGAAAAGGAACCACGGCAACGTAAAAATGTGCTGAATTAACTGATATTAGGCGTTATTTATATGTATTTTAAAGGTTAAAAATATTATGAGACACAAAATGAGTGTTCGTATTCAAGGCTTTGCCACAAAGGAATCAAGGGGTAGTGAGGAACTGTGGGTAGCGAAGGGATCAGGAGCGAGAGTACAAGGATACACGGCAATGCGTTCTAACACAGGCAAGATGTTCCTTGCCTCACGGACAAGGTTACCACAATCCAAACGGCGGCGCCACATTATGACGTAGCGCCCTCACCTCCGATGATCTTGTTGCGGTGGTCCTCACGGTGGTTGTTGATGTTGATCATGGCTGCCACTGGCCTGCCTCCCGCGCGGGCGTTGCCGGCCGGAGCGTTGGTACTCGTGATGGAGGCGGCGATGCTGTTCGTGTTGCCCGCCGTCTGCAACAGCAACACGCATACAGTAAAGACACTGTGGACTGGTTTTTGTCTTCTGAGTGTGTCCCGCAACGTTAGCTCACGAACTGTCCGTGGAACTGTCAAAATCACGTGTTCAAATCGTGACGCGTACGTATGTTTACTTTTGTTTTTCCAACAGACATAATCATCATATACGTAATGATTCAAAACAACGCCGACAATGTCTAGTATGTTGTGCGGGAAGGCAAATCATGGTTTGGGCTCTGTGGGGTGTCAAAGTTTGACAATGCTTCTGACATGGTGATGAGTGTACGTTCCACATTGTGTCACGAAACTATCGTCAACCCAACAAGAACCACGCATCATTCGAATTGTCAACCCCCTACTTCATTATAGAGTCTACATCAGCGGTGCAGAGATTGACGCACGTGTGTTTGTGCGCACAGTAACCCAGTCGCTGCGTGGATTCGCGCGATGAGGTAATCCTCTGATGTTACATGAGTCTCATACACCTACACCATACACGTCATAGTACCGCAAAGAAAATAGTCAAGGGGTGTCAGATCTGGTGACCGAGGTGGCCATGGAACAGGTCCCACAGTACAAAAACCACGCTTTTTCGGACGTGGGTCCCTTCTTGAAAATTATTGGTTTCCCGTCCTGCACAACGTACTAGTATCATATTGTATAGAAGGAAAACATATTTGGCGAAAACTATTTCCCAGATGCTTATAAAGTTCGTCAGAGGATGTGTAAAAACGTTTAAAACGCGTATTTATGTAAGCAGTATGCTATCGTACAAGCTATGTGGTTTTGACAGTTATAATGGAGCAAAAATAGCCTTCCACTTTTGGGACAAGGAAGTTGGTTTCAGCGCAGACGGCGTGTGCACTCTACCCTAAAATCTCTTTACGGCCAAAACCACAACCTCAGCCGAGCATAGCCCTGCGCTAGCAACTCTACCACCTGCAGCACACAACGGGTACCCCGAAGAGAGAATCTGTGGCGATCCCTTTCGTATAATGTACTCGGGCCACCAATTGGGCAGCGCTAGGCTATGTAAATGGTCCTTTAGCCTCATTGTGAACTCATGAACTCATGAACCCGTGAACTCATCACCAGGAGCAGCATCTCTTTCCACGAAGACATATTCATTACTGGTTCCTGCTCCTTCCGACATGACGACAGCTAAACCATCTGGGTCCACTAGTGTATCATCTAAAGAACTTTCAGTGGCATATCGGTGTCGCTTTTGTTGCAAGGACTTTGCCTTCAAGCTTACTGCAAGACGACATGACGTTTATAAGTGCCGGAATAGTTGGTTTCATGTTTAACGAAGGACTGAGATTTGTATATGGATGCATACTTTACATGGACGAACATTAATATATTTTGAGTGTTTTTGTATTAATAAATTATAATAAATTTTAAACACAAAAATTTAATAATGTATTATCTTGTGAACCCTATTTCGTAACCAGTCTGTTATAAACTGTTTTCGTTAAAAATATCTCTATGATTCTAATATATAGGTTAATCACTATGGTTATAAATGGCTTGAACGTACATTCCTGGAGCTAGAAATGTTACTTGCAAACTAAATTTCACGAGCCTGCCTCCTAAGAGTTCGGAAATTATGTTCGCCTAACTAAATGCCTGTACATATTCGCTTGCTTACGAGCCGACTTGCGAAATAAATATGGTCTGCTACATAATTATTTAAAACTAATATAAAAATACAATCAATGTGAGCATGGGCACATATGATTCAGAGACCCCGACTGAAAATAACGAAATGTTTTAAATACAAAACGTGCCTTTAAGAAGTTTTGAAATGGTAAATGCGATGAATTTAAACTGAAAAAGCTCTCCAATAAATGTTGTCATGAGTCATATATACATTGATTGAAATAATATATAGCAAAATGTTTATTACACTAATGTAATTGTACAAGGTAATGCATCTTCTTTGTTTGGACGACTACTATACACTACTTAAGCAATCCTCTTTGAAGCCATTTGTGTAGCTCAGTGATTGGAGCTCCTGATAAGTGTCTAGCATTATCATTATGTATACATATTTATTTATTTATTTTTGTTACTAAGTAATCTCGAGGGTTTTTGTTAATTTTCCCTTTATATTGTAAATGTGAGAAACACCAAATGTCGAAAACCTGTGAAAATGGGTTATTACTACATAATTTGATTGCTACCACAAGAGCCCAATTGGGCTGGTATGGTAATATTTGCCCAAATCAGTGTCTCATGCCTGTATATGTTAAGATTCAATAAAATGTTTTTCAATGTCAATGTCTTGATCGAAAGGTTGTGAGTTCAAATCCCTCGCCCTCTATAAATAATTTTTTTTTTTTATGTTATCAAATGTCATGGAAAAGTGTAAAATGTACCTAATTTAACTTTTATAAACCGATTTTGCATTAAAAAGACATTTTCAATACAATTTAATCTTTTTGTTTTTAAGATTTCGGCATTTTTCAAATGGAAAATAAAAACATTCAAATAATATAATTAGAATTATTTATAAATGCACCGATTCCTAGATGTCAGATCTTTTACGATTTATTTGACAAGGTGAGCCTGCTGCCTGACCCGCGAGAGCGGTGTGGGAAGAGGTGTTGGGCAGCACAAAAAAAAAAGGGGGGTGAAGTAGGGCGGTCGCTGCTTTTCGAGACGGTTTGTTTTTGGAGAGATGGGGGAGGGGAGGGCGTAGAGGACGACATGTCTGGGTGGAAGGGGTGGAGGGTTCATGTGGTCTTGGAATGTGAGGTGTTCGGAGTGGTTTGAGTGTATTTGAGGGGGACTGGGTGAATGTATTGATACTGTCAACGTAATTTCCGACGACGAGGTTTGGGGGCAGTGATATAAATTGCTTTAATTGTTGGATACTCTTATAGAAAAAAATGGGTTTGAAGGACTGATGGGGGGTCGTAGTGAGAGGGGGGTAAGGTGGGGTGATGAGATTGTATAGCGTCTGAGGTGTTGTTGAGGGGTCTTGGTAAGGTGGGGTGACGGTACTGAGCTTACATCCAATATGGTTACACTGGCATTGGGTTGCATAATGGATATGACATTACGATAGTATGCGCCTTGGAAAGACGATTCCGGTGATATATAGCACTCAATACTTATGCCCTTAATTTTTTTAATTATAAAAATATATTTAATTTTTTTAAATAATTTTAAATTTATTTTATTGGCTCCTCAGATTCCTCATTGTGGCTGAGTTTCGGGATACCTCAGTCATATTTAGGAATCAGTCAGCCACACTGAGGAGCAAGCACTTTTTTCACAAATTTTTAGAAATTAGAATGGTTTGGGTGGGGGAATAAAATTTTGAGGGGGAAACGGTAATTTTTGGGATTTTGTAGGAAAATATGGCGGAGTCCAAGATGGCGGCAGCGCCTCGGCGCCTCAGCCTCCACCCCTTGTCCTGGACTTGTCCATACCTATCTACTGTAATTTTTTCCCATACATTCTTTGTAACTTTCTTGCATTTTTTCAGGAAAGGGTGAAATGGATAATGAAGTTTACAACTTCATTTGGTAGCCACACTCAACATTTCAATACTTCCAACCTGATGTATGGTAATTTCCCATGCTATGTGTAGGTTACAAACTTCCATTACAGAGTAGGAAGTTAACCAGTATTTTTTGTATGTTGGGCGCTAGTCTGACCCCACCTTCCTCACACTGGCTGATTTTCCAACCCCGTTTCAAAAGTACACTGCAGACTGAATTATCGCTCACATGTATGTATATTTACTCGACAGAGCAGTGAGTGAAGTATAGACCTGATGTGCTCCTGTCGCCTATATTACTACACGATATGTTTAACAATCGTAAAAAACTAATGAACTGCTAAACATGTATTAATGTAACAGATTAAGAACCGACTATGACTTTGTCGCTTAATAACTACGTTTTTAGCGTCAGTTTGGCTTAAGTCAAATGGAGAAGGAACAGCAACGGAATTCAAGTGCTATGTAAATGGGAATACCCCGAGAAAACACACCCGAGCAACGGCAATGTCCGCCACGTTTCTCAAGTGTAAAAAATGTGTTGTGACTCCATTGGGAATCCAGCCCGGGTCACCTTGAAAGAAGGCCGTAGCGTTAGCCGTGCTACCACTGCCATTACAATAACGAATTAGCACCAATCATGTTGACGGAATTCGTATTTATCTACACATTGTAACTAACGTATAGGATATTGATGGTAACGTGAGCTCTTTTGGAATCAAAATCAGAAGAAAATAATTTCCCATAAATGGGTGCATTTCAACATAAGCAATGAACACTATACTCGCCGTAAAGTTGGCAGTAAAATGGAAGGAGTGGTTCCATGCCTTAACGCCTTATTAGTTATACTGTTAAAATTAACGGCATCTGAAGTTCTGTTTATTTGTATTTAAATAGCATAATAATTAATATTGGATTAATAGTAACACAT
>NQII01016217.1:0-14889 GCA_002778355.1 Clitarchus hookeri
AATGCCCGGAGTGAGACTCGCGAACAAGTCGGCGGTGTGCGCCACCCGGCGTGGCGTGGCGTGGCGTGGCGTGGCAACTTCCTTCCCAGTAGCAAGGTCCAAGCGCAGGCAGTCTTACAAACGCCATTCTATGTCAACAAAGTGGTCACGTGACCCGTTCCGTCTGCAAAATATTTGACGTATTTTTGTGTGTTGCATTTTGTTATCTTCGAAGCTGACAGAATACAAATTACCAAACNACCGCCACCGTATTAGTTTTGCCAGTTTGAAACGTTAAAATACATATATTAAAGAGGTTATTGCAATAAACAAATGTGTGTTATACTCTATATTTATTTCACAAAGTAAGTTGAAGAGATATTCTCGGAATAGGTATTTTCTCATGAAAAGAAATTAAGTAACAATTTCACATTGGTTTCATTTTATTAATTATAAATGACCCTCTAGAAACTTTTGGGAATAAAGACGGTTTATTTTAAGACTTCGTGTACCTTTAATGGGAATAACATTAAAATAATAGCAGCATGGCGGCTAGACAGTTGAATGTCGCGGTGTTCCGACTAAAGCTTACAAAATGTTACATACAAATGACGGAAAACTAAACTCAAACAAATTAGAACACTGGCTCAGTTCGCGATGGAAAACGCGTGCATAATGGAAGTGTACATTGCAAAATGAAAGTAGGGAGTCTTTATGGCATAGTTAATGGTCGTGTGCGTAAAGAACCGTACTGTACATATGACCATTAATCATGCCATAAATAATACCTACTTTAATTTTGATACGTACTCTTTTATTACGTACAAGTTTTCCATCGTGAACTGATCTTAATTCTACTCAAGTTAGGAACAAAACAAGATTTCTTATGGGAGAATTTGGCATAGGGATATTTCCGCAGCTAGGTCTTCCAAAAGGCAACTTTTAATTGAAATTTTAAGCTACTTGAATAAGATTTTAATTAGTTAAGTTATTTTATATTTTATTTATGATCATTGCAATTATGTTTTGAACATAGGAAATAAAATAAAAAGCTGGTACACATGCGACACTAGCTCTTACTTAGAGGCGAATATTTTCCCTTCGCTCGGGGTTCTAACATTGATCTCCCCAACCTGTAGTCGAAGAGACCTTACCAGTAGGAATGGGCCAAACAGTTACTTTCATGTAAAGTCATCGTTCCAGTTCAGAGTAGGTAACATGTTCCAGTAACATGTTATTTTTGTGACAGGTTACTGTGAAACATTTCTCGCTTGTCCAGAAGTTCCGGGAAATAACTATTACGTTCTATATTACAAAGATTGGCGTCGCCGGGTTTTCTCGGGGATCTGAAGTTTCTCCCCGCTCTTGCATTCCGGCGCTGCTCCATACTCTTCTCTTCACCCTCATTGGCTCTCGAGACTTCTATGCGCCAGCCTAGTGAAGCCGTGGAACGTTATGTCTGCAAGTGTCACTGTATTCCATTCGCGGTTTCTTCACACATTTAGACTCAAACCTTTGAAAAATCACCCAATGCAGGACTTGTTTAGTTTCCTAAATGAACAATGTACCATGTATCACAAGCATTACATATTTCTGTTTGTTGCTTATTTTTAACTACACTTTCTTATATTTTGTATATAAATAATTTAATTTAAAATTTTTCGAATGGACGGCGAGAATATTTGTTGGTAACGCCTAGTAAGAAATGATTCTTATGTGGCATTGTATTACACAGAGTGCGCTCTCCCTTTGATGTAATTTTGTAGAGAAAGTTAAGTTGGTTGGTATGAGTCGGAGGAATATCCTGGAAGTATATTAGCAGGGCTTCAGTAAAGTGTAAACTGCCTATAAATACACACATTCGTATTCTAATGTGTTACCATCAAGACAAAACTAGTGACCGTTTAAATTTGAACATAACATTTGCAATAAAATGTTAAAGTATTCGAGCACTGTTTATAAATAAGCTGCCCAAGTGACTGGGAGTAAGCATGCCAGTGCGTAGTTGTGGTCAGTAGATTTCGGTTTCTAGGCTGTTAGCGGTATAGTGAGCACTTTGAGGTCCTAGTTACTTTAACTTTCAACCAATTTTCATACTTTAACCACCTTAATATTGCCATACAAGTAGCTGATACACAGCGTGTATTCCACCGCACTCGGAAGTTAACGTCTAGGCTAAAATAAAATATATTCGACTATTATTCCAAATGAGAGCTTTACAAGTTTCTCACTTTACCGTGAATAGCCCACAAAAGGTTGGTTTTACAAAAGTGCTTGGGTTTACCGTGAGCAGCCTTAATGCGCGTGTCTGTTAGACGTTACTATCGCGGGATGTACGTCCCTGTATCCACTCGCCTGTTTTCCTCATCGTCCGGCGTTCAAGGCCGGTGGACTTCGGACGCCGTGTCCGTTGGACGTCTGTGCCAGCTGTCTCGCCAACATTTGCTTCAGTTTGTAGCGTAGTTGTGTGGGGTCGTGTGCTAGATTTGGATACCAGTGCACGCGTAGCATACAGCAGTTCTTTGATATTACTGCAAAACTTTGAGGGGGTGGGGCAGTTGGACGCGACCTTGGATTTATATACGTATCGCAGTTACTTAAGGTTCCAGACGTCCTCGTCCGGACACGCCCTCTTTTTGTAAACTACCCGGCCGGGTTTTACAAGAAAAAAAAACCTAAATGTTCTCTTCCGATAAGTGAAAGACAACGAAGCTTTACTTTCTTGTGGGTTTATTATGTCGCTAAACATTTAGTAACGGTGCAAACGAACTTCCTACAAAAGTGGTAACTTTTTGGAGAATTAGGTGTATATTTGTCTATCAGCACGCCTATATTTCTCCCATTTTTTTGTAGGTCCAAGTTGGCTTATGTAAAACTGTTTTGTGAAAACTTCTATATTTACTGGCAAAATATTGTTGCGCATGACACCTTAGGGGCGCATGAGAGCTCGTGAGGGATGGAGGTAAAAAAAAAAANTTTTATTTACAGCATTGAAGTGATGGTGGAAAGATAAATTATCAGTGAGCGCAATATTTGTCAGCTGTAATTAACGCCTTTCTTAATTTGCTGGTTGGTTAGTCAATTTAATCACTCATTATTAACACGTTAAGTCTATCTGTTGCCACCATTTGTAATGCCCTTCAATCGCGCATCTAGTTCAATAGTCCAGCCTGTCAGCCGCACTGTTCACTGGTTGATACTCGCAGTCTCAGATTTCCCTTCCGCCGATAACTTATCTTGCCGCTAGTCTTCTATCGCTCGGAGCTCCGCCACTTATTAATTCAACTCCTCGGCTCGGAGGACTGGCATTCTTTTATATCGTTCGCCCTGACCGTCTGGAAGGTTCAGCGCACCCCAAGTCACGCTGAGAGAACGAGGTCAGTAATCCAGAACATTCTTCAGATAAACGCAGAAATCAGTACAACCAGTGTCAGCAGCGCGTGCCGCAAAAATAATGATCGTGTCGGCTCGCTTTCTGTAACAGATACGCGGTCACCGGCCTATCGCTCGCCTGTTCATTCAAAACAATCCTTTGACTTGCTGCCGCTGCTATCATATAATTGCTGTCCACTTCCACTCTCTCGCGCGGGATGCGAAGCAGCGAGCACGTAACTATATTTTCTAGTGCCTACGAACTAAACGTAATTGACTTTTACTCAGAGTGAACGTGATTCACTTTATCTGGCTGAAAAAAAATTACTTAAACTTTTAGAGTACACGTTACCATATAGTTTAACAACGCGCCTTTAGCATTTTCCTAAATTACGTAGTCGCCGTGAAAAGAAAGTTCGTTTACAGCTAAAAACTGAATTACTTTCACTACAGATTTAATGTAAGAACGATGCTTTTCCAACACATTTTAATCGACCAAAGTAGAGACAGATGTGCAACAACTAACACNGACCAAAGTAGAGACAGATGTGCAACAACTAACACAAATCTTTTCCACATTGACATGGCTTTAATGCGGACTTCAGATTACAGCTGTGCAACTCTGTATTTATTACGGCTGTAACAAAACAGAATTGTGTATTTGACATCAAATTATTAAAAAAAATATAAATTGTAAATTTTTTTACTCCAGGAAAATGTCCTCACACAAAATGCACGAGAGTTGAAAGTTAGGTACAAATAAACTGATAATTTTTCGGGTTCTGACACTCTTAATAAACGTTCTTGTGGGCACTTTCTCTAAGGATGCGTGCGCAGAGTTTTTGAGCTGACCGTATGTCAACTAACATCGCTTCTGCAAATTTTCCTTGCTAAATCTCTTTGTGCGTTGTCTGGTGTAAGATTAGGGCTTCTTGAAGACGAGGGAGGAGGAGCTGGACCGTGTAATCCTCTTCATATCCAACGATTCCTGAAGCTTGCGTTCAGACGTTGTCGAACAGCCAATGGGAAGTGTGCCGGCGTTCCTATCGTGTTGAAACCAAACACTGTGAAACATTCCCACGTCCAGCAGTACTGTGATGAGCCAGTTGGAGACAACAGAATGGAACCATTGGCTGTTTGTTAGAGCGCAGTCTTTGGGAAACGTTGAACCTGACGATCATTCAAATAGTTGTCCAGCTGCTCTTCCGCGGCGTCCATAAGCCCTGGTCTTACACCAGACAACGCACTCTTGAGTTTTGGCAAGAGAAATGTGTAGAAGCGCAGTTATTTAACCATATATCAGCCCTGAGAACTTAGTGCGCATTGCCTTCGAGACAGTGACTGCAAGAACTTGTNGTTTACAGCTAAAAACTGAATTACTTTCACTACAGATTTAATGTAAGAACGATGCTTTTCCAACACATTTTAATCGACCAAAGTAGAGACAGATGTGCAACAACTAACACAAATCTTTTCCACATTGACATGGCTTTAATGCGGACTTCAGATTACAGCTGTGCAACTCTGTATTTATTACGGCTGTAACAAAACAGAATTGTGTATTTGACATCAAATTATTAAAAAAAATATAAATTGTAAATTTTTTTACTCCAGGAAAATGTCCTCACACAAAATGCACGAGAGTTGAAAGTTAGGTACAAATAAACTGATAATTTTTCGGGTTCTGACACTCTTAATAAACGTTCTTGTGGGCACTTTCTCTAAGGATGCGTGCGCAGAGTTTTTGAGCTGACCGTATGTCAACTAACATCGCTTCTGCAAATTTTCCTTGCTAAATCTCTTTGTGCGTTGTCTGGTGTAAGATTAGGGCTTCTTGAAGACGAGGGAGGAGGAGCTGGACCGTGTAATCCTCTTCATATCCAACGATTCCTGAAGCTTGCGTTCAGACGTTGTCGAACAGCCAATGGGAAGTGTGCCGGCGTTCCTATCGTGTTGAAACCAAACACTGTGAAACATTCCCACGTCCAGCAGTACTGTGATGAGCCAGTTGGAGACAACAGAATGGAACCATTGGCTGTTTGTTAGAGCGCAGTCTTTGGGAAACGTTGAACCTGACGATCATTCAAATAGTTGTCCAGCTGCTCTTCCGCGGCGTCCATAAGCCCTGGTCTTACACCAGACAACGCACTCTTGAGTTTTGGCAAGAGAAATGTGTAGAAGCGCAGTTATTTAACCATATATCAGCCCTGAGAACTTAGTGCGCATTGCCTTCGAGACAGTGACTGCAAGAACTTGTTAATACACACAACCCTCTGCGGGGCACCCAGTTGTGCGGAAACCACGCAGGGACAAACTGAAGTTTCGTATTCCTAAGAGGCATGGTCCACCGTTTGTTACGTTCACGCACAACTTATTGTGCTAAATGGACTTGTAGGGTATATAGACACTGTACAGTGTTTGAGAAACGTGTCAGAGAACGCACGCCAGTTCAGTGTGATGTCGCAGCGAGTTATGAGACGTCCCTTGGAGTGGAGTGATACCACCCACGACGCGTCAACTAGACGGCAGTTAATGGTGGAAGCTGTCCTCGTGACTCTTGCCAGTCGGCGACCTTTCACCTCCTGGGGTCGCCGGCTCGCGGCACCAGACAAGCTGCATTGTGTGGGTCGTCGGTTGGAGGTAGGTTCCAGCCAGAGGTGCACACTTTCCACACTTGTGAAGAAACCATGCATTACGACACGTGTTAGTCTGCGGGGTTTGCTGTAGTCGCACGGGGTGGGTTAGTGAAAACATATAATTTATATTCTTTAATATGCTAGAGTATTACAATTGTAACAAATGGCCCCAACTTATATTTCAACTTGATCTGAGAGCAACTTGTACGTATTTCTTCTTATTAATCATGCCTGTGACAATTTTAACGCCAGTTGACGGTATACTTATTTTTAATAAGTAACATAAATTCTAGCGTATTTCATAATACGCAAGGATGTGTTAATACAACCATTTAGTAACGGAACACTTATTAGTTTTTCAGTCAGCTTGATAAAACTTTAATCTTTGTCCATATGAAGGATGTGGAAATTGAAGTTATTTGGTATTCTTGAATGNAATGTGGAAACTGAAGTTATTTGGTATTCTTGCATGTCGCTGCCCGGTGTTGCCTTCGCTTGGGAAGGCGCCGAGAGCTGGAGGTAAAGTTTGTGACGTTAGATGAAGCGAGCGGCTTATCATAAAGGACGCCGCCGCACACTCCGATAAACTTATCGCATTTCGCGCCTTGCTGACCCCGAGAAGCTCATATTTCTCCATTTGTCACGCACGAATGTCCTCACCATTACCTTTCCCAGAACTTGGAGTGCCGAGAAGGTTCTAGACGGCACCTACCTAAAATATAAATACCACGTGAGGGCCTCTGAGGAGTGAGTGATAGAGCCGAGAGTTTGGCGTCTCGTGCGACCTTAAGCGACAGTTCCAATATTAATCTATCTGGACCCTTTATTCTCAGCGATGCTCATAGTCCGCAGACTTATTGCCCTCACACCTCGTGCTTGATGTTTCACAATCTTCCAAACGCCAAACTGTCTGCTCGGAGGTCAGTCGCGGCGTCCTCGACTTCGTAGCATTGAGCAGCAAGCATGTAACACTTGGTCACACACGAGCAAGCGACTGTTTGCTTTCACGCTGGGAACTAAGGTTTGAAACCAACTTGTAAGGGAATAGGGATCGACGCGGGCCATTGACGCCTGTGAATTCGACAATAATTGGCGCATTCTAGCTAATATTTTGTGTGCTTTTTCTATAACTTCACACTTACTTTAGGAACTTGTTAATGTCTATACCATTTAGCTGGTCTTAAATTAGGATTGCTGGGAGTTGTTCATGAACCAGGAGGAATTTCTTAGAAGTGCGAAGAACGTTAGGGGTTGAGCCAAATTACTTTACAACATACAGTCCGAAATTGTTTCTGTAAAGGTGAAAGATTTAAGTGTGTTATATATTTATTTAGCCCTGTCCTGCGTTTTCTAGAAAGTGAAAAGTAAACTTAGTTTGCTGTCCCATATTTNTGAAACCAACTTGTAAGGGAATAGGGATCGACGCGGGCCATTGACGCCTGTGAATTCGACAATAATTGGCGCATTTTAGCTAATATTTTGTGTGCTTTTTCTATAACTTCACACTTACTTTAGGAACTTGTTAATGTCTATACCATTTAGCTGGTCTTAAATTAGGTTTGCTGGGAGTTGTTCATGAACCAGGAGGAATTTCTTGGAAGTGCGAAGAACGTTAGGGGTTGAGCCAAATTACTTTACAACATACAGTCCGAAATTGTTTCCGTAAAGGTGAAAGATTTAAGTGTTATATATTTATTTAGCCCTGTCCTGCGTTTTCTAGAAAGTGAAAAGTAAACTTAGTTTGCTGTCCCATATTTAGTCGCGAGGCTCATTACATTGGTTGCAGATGCAAGTGTGTTGTGCCATGGCTTCCGCTTGCTCTGCCTGAAGAGGGAGATGCGAGATGCGAGATGCGAGATGTTTTCTCTCCTGGGAAAGCAGCGTGCGTCACTGCAACCGTTAGCGCAAAAAATTAGCAACAGTCTCTCATTAGCGGTCTAAAAGGGGAAGCGATGAAAGTAAATTTGGGACGAGANTAGATGCGAGATGCGAGATGTTTTCTCTCCTGGGAAAGCAGTGTGCGTCACTGCAACTGTTAGCGCAAAAAATTAGCAACAGTCTCTCATTAGCGGTCTAAAAGGGGAAGCGATGAAAGTAAATTTGGGACGAGAGTTGTGCAAGAACGTAGTGTTATTTGAGGAACGAGGTTATGGTAACTCAGACGTGTATTTATGCACAGACCGACCGGGAACTAAGGACGGAGTGGTGGTTTCACAGAGTACACACTGCACCAGACTGTACTATATGTTGCATTCGTTTAATAGTAGTACACCGCCACAATTTTCACAGAAGTAACATTTATTTTGTGTGTGGAAAAGGGAGCACGTATTTCGTAACACTGTAAAATACTTAGCTGCTTTTTGAAAGAAAAAAAATCAGAAGTCCTAATTACCGTAATCGAATGTAGTAAAACATTGTTCACAAATACTTGTAATAATTACTAAATTTCAGCCCCGAAGTTTTTTTTTTTAACTGAAAGGAATCTACACAAAATCAGATTAAAGTTTGTAAAAGTTACACATTTTTAGTACATGGTGGTCTCGCTTAATATTTTTCTTTGTAGGGCGTATTTTGTGAAACACCCAGCATTTAAATGCACCCTTAACATCTTGAACAGGCATTTATTTTTCAAAAACATTAAAATAAATTATTGCAATGTATTTTTCAGTTATGTCAAATACAAGCATTCTTCTTACCTGTGCAACATGAATCTTACTTTCGTGACAATGCTTGTCTAGTCTATTCGCAGTTTCTTCACACTTTTTGAATCTAACCTTTGAAAAATCTCCCTATGTGTGATGATTGGTTATTTCGTAAATATGCCTTGTAATAAGTGTTTTATAGTTCTGTTAACTTACTTTAAGTTATTTTGGAAACTGCCAGTGTGGAACAAATACCATATTACAAATGCAAGTTCATGCGCAGCGACATTTTTTAAATTCAAATTCAGAAACAAACCTAGAAATTTATGAAAAGTTCTGCGAAACTTCACGTAGAAGATAAGACCAGTTAAAAACGGCGTTAAAAATAGATTTATAAGTAATTTTAGCTTGGAATTACTGCGCGGAAAAATAATAAAAGTAGGTAAAGATTTAATTGCGCTATAATTTTGTTTCAAGTGAAGTGTTTTTGAATGTCAGATGTATCCCGATATGGCCAGCAGTATAGGGCTGACGTCACACTTGGTATGCTCAGCCTGTGTGTGCGGTATGTTGAAATTCTAGCCAGCGCTGGGCGTGAAGTCTTCTTTGTTTTGAAACTTAACCAGTATGTCTTGAAGTGGGGTTAGCTCGTCGTATGTATCGCTTACTGCCCATACGAACAGACGCGTTGTGCGGACGCGAGCACACACGAGTGATGAGTCCTTAGTAAACTTGCGGTGGAGATGCGAGCCACATTCGGCAAGAGCATTGTTTTGGCAGGAAAGATTCTTAACCGGTTAGCGAGTTGTTTGCGTGTTGGTTGCAGTTGCGGGCACACTGTGCGAGAGACCTTGACTTAAACGACTCGAATCCCGTTAACCTCTACTTGTACTTGTAAACATGGCGTGCGCCTTACACAATTTCGATATACAATTCACTGGCAGATGAAATTGTTTTAAAGCCGTGGCATACTGTCCTTGACTTCCAAATGAAGGGGTTGAAAATTATACAGAAAATTAAAAAACTTGCCTTAAAAACCGATGGATTATGAAATATTATATTTATCTGTTGCTTGCTTGTCTTATGGTGGTTTGATGCAGCATAAGTATTATTTTTAAGGTCTACCAATTAAATATGTTAAACAATCTCGGCGAGACTGGGAATAAAAATAGTGTCTGTCTGATTGCCGTAAACCTGTGGGCACCTGTTGGAGTAACTTTGACCCACTCACAATTTTCGTTTTGGTGCAATTTGGCAAAGAAACAGGAATATATTTTAAATTTTGAATGTTACCTATCCCGGTAATGTTTGCTACCCTGCCACCAAATGCCACTTAAACGAATTAGTGGTGCAATGTTACCCGAGCAAGAGCAACGATATGTTTTTTCTAGGAAAGGAATTTTCCACTAATGCCATGGAAACTATCTGTAAAATCTCTAATGCTCGTTTGTGCTGCTAGTGGTGTTTTGGAGGAAGATAAGCTCCTTAGTGTTAGAGTTGCAAGGAGTAAGATATGAAAGTATTTCTGGATCAGAATTAGAACTTGCATTAAAATGTTATAAGCCTGCAATCATAACCATGCTGTCAAAACCACAAGACCACCAGGGAAATCTTGCTAAACTAGCAAAATTATCAATTTATATCTTAAAAATACGAATAATAAAAAGGAAACATTTAACTGTTTTAGCTTTTCGTGTCAGTTTTTTAAATTTTAAAGTATCAGTTTCACAGAATAAGGTCTCTGCATAATACATTGAACAGATTTTTAAATGTTTATTTCATTATCACGCGTTTCATTTTTAGTTTATACCGACTTTAGTAGCATATACATTAATTTACAAATATTTTTAACAATGCATGTGCTTCTCGGCGAATACATTTTAGCTAAAACATTGTTCCTAACTGCTGATATCGGGGAAACGTGCTTTATATTTTTTAGCCCCTCGCAAAGGGCTCAGAAAATAGCTCTCAAACGCCCCGTGAGAGAGGGACTCGCAAACTTCGTGCATGAATTCAAACTCTGTTTAAGAGGTCCCCCCCCCCCCCTTCATCTTATACGCGAGGAGTTTGCAGGACCGCGAACGAAATGTTCAAGAATGCCGCCCTTGGTTACATCAGGCCATAAAGAAGCATAGCGACGGCGGTGGAAAATNTAGCGACGGCGATGGAAAATACAATAAACAATCTTCGCGTGTTCCCAGAATTCCAAGTGGCGACTAGGGTTTTAGTGCAGCAATATGTTAAGAAAATATACAGCATTGTCGCTATAGCTTAAAGCGCTGTAAAATACAGAATAAGTAGTTTCGTAAACAGAGGGCCACTTGCAGCGAATTTTGCTGACTTTGGTTATTGAAACAAACTTGGTCGTTGAAGTGTCGTATGTATGAAAAGACAAAAAAATAGTTAAGATACGCCAGAGGCAGATCACAGTTCGTGAGGGATGGCGATCTTGATAAAAAGAAACTGAATTTGGTTTTTTCAGCTATTGAAACTTTCATGTCTATTATTTAAAAACATTAACTTGTGTGCGTTGTTACTCTTATTCTCAGTGAGCGCAACATTTAACGTCTCAACACTGATGAGTCCTCAATGTGTGTGTGTTAGCTGTAGTCGCTTAATCCACACTAATTATTACCTGTTCAGTCGGTCTGTTGCCGTAATTGGAAATGTCTTCCTCTCGGAGGCCCGTCGCAGCTTAGTCGCGCTTGTTCGATATGGAAGGTTCCTTGCACCCAGTCACGCTTAGAGGCAAGGCCAGTGAACAGAGCATTCTTTCAGATTACCGCGGAAATCCAATCTGCCCACGACCAGGAGCGCGTGAGGTGCGGTAGGTTTATCGCGGCGGCACGCCTTCGTAACAAGAAACTGGCTTCTTGGGATTATCGCCTCCACTGACTTTCAAACATTCCTCTACTCTCGCGAGCAGGATGGGCCGAGGGGAGCGACGAAGAGCAATCAGCAAGCAACAGTATTAAAAGTTTTTTAAAAAATTTAATTTTATTTGAGTTTTACAAAACCAACTTTAGTGCTTGAAATGGATGTATATATTACATCTTCGTAAACATTATAAATTTTTACATACGACCAAAGTAATTATGATAGTCTTGCATGAAAAAACCTTTAAATGTTTGTTAAACATAACCGTACTTATTTTTAAAAACATTGAAATAAATAGCTAGTACACTGTACGCATTCATTCACTATGAACATTAGTTTTCTTCAGACAATTTTGATAGTGCATGTACTACTTTTTAAGAGTTCTGCACGTAGTAAAGTTGGGTGCAGTGCTTCAGTGGAATTCTCTCCCCCACCTCAAACTTTGAGCCGCGGTGACGTAGCGGCTAGAGCGATAGTCTCTCAAAGGTGAACAGGTTTAATTCCCGGCGGGGTCTCCCCGGATTTTCGCCCCAGTGTTAACGGCACTGCCTAACATGCTGGCAGCCGCGAACTTCAAATGGGGAATCAATGTTAAACGAAACTCCTTCTCATTGCGTCAGTTGTAAACATAACTATTTCGAACAATAAAACATTTTGACGAGACTTTCTCAGAAAATATTGCTATATAATTATTTGTGACAAAATTAATCATCTCTGTTAAACGTAAATTTAGATATTTAGATATTAAGTTTTAGAAAAAAAAATATTAACTAAAATAATTTGAAAGTTGTTTTAACATAGTAATATTCGTTAAGAAATTTCACGTATAATACTTTGTCTGAAATAGTTATGTTTAAAATGGATGTAATGAGAATGAATTTCGTATAACATAGATTCCCCATTTGAAGTTCGCAGCTTAGTAGGCAGGGCCATTAAGGTAAAAGTAGAGGATCTACTTACAGTGATGCAACCAGCAACACAATAAATACAGTACTTTTTAAAAAGTACCGCAGAGACTTCCAAAATTGTAACAAAAATATGGCTTGAGTTTCATATGAAAGATGAATGTTTAGATCTTATTCAGTGTAAAATATGCCACCACAGTAAGTCTCTTTGATGGGTGAATCAATTAATGTATAACGAAAATGTCCATTTATTACCCAAGAATGAGCGTATTTCTTCTCTGGATAAATAACAAGAGGTTTTATTTAAAAATACCTCGTTTAGCCAGGTAAGCAGTTTTTTCTATGCCTTGCATGAAAAAATATTCACATAACATCATATAGGTGTGCTAAAAGTTCAGTTTATGAAAATGTTAAAATACGTATTACACCTGTTAACTGTATTATTTATTTTTTAAATTAAAAATGATGTAACATGCATTTTTTTCGCCTAGTCAAAGATATTAATGTATGATTTCATCTAAATCAATCGCAGTAATAACATGTCAAATAATCGTACAATCTTGGAAATACAAAAAACTTTCTATAATATACCTAGGAAGCTGCTGCCTTCGTAGCGCAGTGGTAGAAAGTGGAACTACGGGAAGATGTCGAAAGATGAATGAACAGGGGGGGGGTGAGGTGATGTGCGTGATAACAGGCCTGGCAATGGGTTGAGAACAGTTGGAAGAGGACTGAGCACCAGCCTACCAGCAGAGGCGGAGGGGACGCGTGTCTGCCTGTGTGTCTGGCTATCGCCACGAGCATTTGCTGCTGCCTATAAAGATGACAGTGATGCAAGTAATGCGATCATGAGCAACCGACCATTGCAGGTCTATGTTATTATGCCTGTTGCCATGCAGCTAAAAAAAATATCATTGTATTACGTAAATCGCACGCATTTCACTCATCTCAGTTTGAAACTGAACTTTGAATCTAGAATTACTGTAAACTTACAATTATGGAGGTTGTCATGCGTAAAACACAATAAAATGTAGGTACAGCACACAACAAAAATTTTATGTATGTACTTGTATATACAAAGGTATTTGGAAGGAATGGTTATGTGTAAAATCGATTAAAATTTGATTAAAAAGGAATAATATTTTGTGAAAGATTAATACAATTTTAATCTTATCGTTCACGCAATTTATGGAAAAAATATATATATAATTTTTTGTAAGTCTTTCTCGAACTCACTTTCTTCATAGAACTGCAACTATATGCACAACAAATGCATAGCTTACCAAACTATACTAGAGCAGCTGTCATAATTTAAAAGAAAATAAGTTGTATTTATTTTATTGATTGTGTTATGTGATGAACGTATTTTATTAGTCGTAGTATTATAGCCTGAAAGAATTCTAAACGTATTATATGAAATTTTGAATTTTTATTTATAATATGCCATAATTTAAAATAACTTAAAGTATTATTTTTCTATGTAAAAATATAGACGCCACTATTTACTTCTAAATCAAATATTTTGGAGAATATAAAGTGACCAAATACCTTATATACTCTGTTCAAAAAGAAACTAAATACGCGTTATTTTCATATCTTTAACACTCCATGTAAGATCTCTCAACGTCAGGGACTGGGAAGGAGAATAAACATTTGTTGTGTGCTATAGTAACAAGAAATTAAAATTATGCTCTTCGAAGCAATTAATTCTTTATGGACATTTAAAATATGAGTAGCTCTTTTAGTCATAATCTTACCCTGAACCTGTAACATTTTTCTGTGAAAAGTAAAATATGAATTCACATTCTAAAATATATGTTTTATACGAAAAATTTGTCACCCTTATATAGGTAGTTATACGTATTTCATACATTCCTTTAATTGTAACTTTGGGTTTCTGTTTTGTTAATTTTTTGTGGTATTGTTGACAATGTACGTAGGTAATTCTGTAATTGCAAAAAAATTAGACAAAAAAATATTGAACTTTTTCTGCGTTTTTTCGGCTGTCCTAAGTTGTTTCGAAAACCCTTTTGGAGGCCGCAGTGGTGTGGCGGCTAGAGCGCTCGCTCCCAAGATGAACCTGGTTAGGTCCCCGGCGGGGTCGCTCCCGGATTTTCGNCCTGAACCTGTAACATTTTTCTGTGAAAAGTAAAATATGAATTCACATTCTAAAATATATGTTTTATACGAAAAAATTCTTAATCTTATATAGGTAGTTATACGTATTTCATACATTCCTTTAATTGTGACTTTGGGTTTCTGTTTTGTTAATTTTTGTGGTATTGTTGACAATGTACGTAGGTAATTCTGTAATTGCAAAAAAATTAGACTAAAAAAATATTAAATTTCACTGCGCTTTTTTGGCTGTCCTAAGTTGTTTCGAAAACCCTTTTGGAGGCCGCGGTGGTGTGGCGGCTAGAGCGCTCGCTCCCAAGATGAACCTGGTTAGGTCCCCGGCGGGGTCGCTCCCGGATTTTC
>NQII01016218.1:0-15919 GCA_002778355.1 Clitarchus hookeri
ATTACCTCCTTGCCTCGATTGGATGATGGATTTGAAAAGCTGGTATGATTAACTATCATTGTGCATCTGCCAACCATTAATGATTATTTTCTTCAGAATCTATATTTGTTCTAGTTTGTTTTGAGGTACATTCCCACGTAGAACGTTCCTCAGTCGGTTCTTGACATCTTTTTATTAAAGGGACGTCTCTTGGTAAACGTTATAATTTTTCTCATCAGTTTTACCTTAAATCGTACAGAAACACTATAAGCCTCGTATTTTTTTTTTTAGAATTTAAGGGCTTCCCAAAATTTTCATCTTAATAGAAGAGCTCCGTTAGAGAAATGTTTGAATTTGTAAATAATTTGTATTTCTTAACTAGGCAATGTCCGGCAGTCAGTTGTTTTTGTTTGGCTGTGTATGTGCGTGTATGTACACTGAAGAGCAAAAAAAACTGATACAGGTGTGCGTATGCAAATAACAGAGGTGTGGAACCAATCAGAGTAACGCGATTCGGTCGACAACTAAATCGGTTACTGCTGCTACAATGGCAGGTTAGTAATATTTAAGTAAGTTTGAACGTGGTGTTATAGTCAGCCCACGAGAGATGAGACATAGCATCTCCGAGGTAGCGATAACATGTTGATGTTCACTTAACGCCATTTCACAAGTGTACCGTGAATATTGGGAATCCGGTAAAACATCACATCTTCGACATTGCTGCGGCCGGAAAAATATCGTGAAATAACGGGACAAACAACGACTGACGAGAATCATTAAACGTGACAGACGTGCAACCCTTTCTCAAATTAGCACAGAATGAATTTGTGGACTGCCCTGCAGGATTCATGGCGAGAATTGCCTTATGCATACCATCAGACGTTAGTCGAGTCCATCTCACGTCGTCTTGCGGCACTTCTGTGTGCTCGGGGGCAGGTGTACCAGTTTTTTTATCCTCTTCAGTGTATATGTATATATATATCACCAAAGTATTAATATTGCAAACGTTGCAAGTAATGAAAAACACGAACAATTTTTAAAACAAAATATCTAAATTTCCGAAAGGTTTTTTAGGGCCGTTCAAAGTAAAATAAGGATTTTTAGATTTTCAAATTCTGTAATACAATAAAAACTAACCCAACTAAAGTTGTTTTGGAATATCGATTTTTTTTAGCATTATTTCTGTTTGAAAATAAATATTTTTAATATTTCTTAACAACAAACCTATTCCAATTGTAATGGAAAATGAACAAATAAAATATACTACTATAACAAAATCTATGTTATTTGTGTTAGTAAAACGTTCCTTCGTTTTTTGTTCACATCACATTTATAAATTACAAAACCCTCAAATTATCACTTACGGATTATTTCAAGGCGTGCATTGTATGATAGGAAAAACATTTTCAAATAAAGTTACGTATTTAAGGCAATATTTTAATAACACTGTTGTACGAAGTTCCAGGATTTAGTTGTAGTAATTTGTAAATTAATATATTTAGTAAAATTGCATTGAACATATACTGTATGCGACATTATGCGAGATACATTAAACCAACACTGACACTGCACCAAACCAATATATGTTATTGAAATATAAAAGATAATTATGTTTGCGTATTTCTCTTAATTGCAATGTTTTGCATCGAGTTGCGTGGTGAAATTTTTATGAAGTCTTATTCTAGGACACAAGATAAGAACTGAAGAAATAGTAAATGGTAAGAGCAATGCTATATCTCTAAAAATTAAAGTTTATTTAGTTACACGTTAAATGTGAATTTGTTGATAGGTTACAGCCCAGAAGGAATTTCCGTTACACGCGGGATACATAAAACCCTGGAAATACAGACGTGTTTGAAAATGGAGAAATGCTGTCGGGCGGCATCAGCAAATGCCAAATAAGATGTTAAAAACGGAAGAGGAATGTAAATAAGGGGCGGAACTGTATGTGGACCCGCAACTGCAAATACAGACGTATACAGAGGTTCACCTGACCCCGGGGCATAATTCATATTCATGAGCTCAACGACTTCCGATACCAGGGCCGGAAAACACAGTCCGCTTTCCGGGCCTCGCTTCTTCCGTAACATGTGAATACATCACGCTCACTCACAAACGCTACCGGCTCTTATTGTGGATTAGTAAATATCTCTGCCAGATTTTCATAAACGTTTCACCTCTAATAAAAGGTACTTGTATACAAAGAAATATATAAATAAATTATATTGGTTTCCTGGTTATAACTTTTTTTTATAATACGGATTACCAAACTTTAAAATAAAAATTAAATATATTGTTGTGCTTGCAATTTTTTATAGAAATTGATCAAAATTTTCAAATACAACCACTTAAGATTGCTGGGAATTGTTTATTTGAATAGGTAGATTTCTGCGTGGAACTTAGAAGATTGGTGTGTAAAGGGGTGTAACTCGAAGTCTTTATGTTTGTGTGTCTCTAAAGTAAATTTTTCCACGAACTTATTTCCCGGTTATATACTACTCATTTCTGGTAAGGTACGTAAAATTTTTTTAATGTAACTTATGAAACTTTCAAGGAAAATATACCTGTGTTGTGGGTGTATAAAATTTCCATCGTGCTATATATTACGTCTTGTAATTATCCATCTAAAATCAGTAAATGGTAAATATATTATTAAGTGAATACAAAAAATTATGTTCTCATTTTATAGTTGTATTTATTGTTTAAAATATAATAATACAGTTTATTTTGCCATCTGTATGCATATGGACACCAGATATTACTGATATAACAAGCAAGTGATTATTTTAAAATAAATCTATTTGCTTGAATATGGGTGTAAAGCCGGGTTGTTACTCCTACAAATGAGGTTATTAAAACTGTTGTTGGCTAAACTAAATAAAGTTACACAAATGAAAAATTCCAAAGAACAAGGCATTCAGTAGACTCGACAAAATTTGCATTAATATACTAATTATAGAAAATTCGTAGTTGACATAAGGTTTAAAAGAACACATTTTCCACCTATTACGAAGACATATTGAAGTACTCTACTTGCTAAATATGCTACACTAAATAAAGTGCGCTGACTGACAACAAAAAAAGAAGCACTTAAAAGTATTGTTCAAACTGGAAAAATTAATAACACGTTCATACTACAGCTGAATGCATAAATTACTGGAGATACAATGATATGTAACACATAAAACGGCCACCAGAGTGCATAAGTTGTGTTGTACCACGTTCATAGCAATAGCGTAATATGACTTGTGCATAGCATCAGACAATCAGCACAGTGGCGGAAGGTCAACGAACTCAGAGTATTCTTGATACGTGCAGAAGGCATTATTACAATTACTTATCTGCACGAGGACAGGTAGAAGTTTCACGGATTTTCCTGGCATTCATGGTATTTCGATGCGCAATGGCTCTATGATAACACCAACATGAGGGTATCCGAAAACGTGTAGAAGCTTCAGATTGACCAAGGCAGACCACATCAAAGGAAGATTGACGTTTTAGGCACTATAAAGCACGTAGCCCCATTTCATCGATGCCAGGCATCCGGACAAAACTGCTGGGCCTCAAGAACTAGGTCATCCCACACCACGTATATTCTTTTCGCGGTATCTTCACACTTTAGTTAATCAAACCTTTGAAAAATTACCCCATCTATGACGTGTTTGTTTGTTTCATTAAGATACCTTTACCACAGATATTTTCTACTTCTGTTAACATAAAAGTATATATTTTTAGTTGAAATAAATTTATACGTATATTTTATCTATGAATTCCAGTACTTCATTTATAACTAGTGATAATAAAAGAAGGTAGAAATTAAGTGTGTTGGTAATGGCTAGTAAGGAATAGTTCGTATGCAAACTATGAATACAGCGAGTGCCCACGTATGCGATGCGTTGTCCCTTTGGGCATGGTTAAGTGGAGAGATTTAGGTTGCTGTTAACATCGAGGTCTTGAGAGCCGCTGAGGGTGAAGCGAGAAGAGTACGGAGCAGCGCCGGAATACAGAGGTGGGGGAAACGGTAGATTCCCGAGAAAACCCGTCGGCCAGTGGCATTGTCCGGCACAATTCCCACATGCGAAAATGCGGGAGTGACCTCGCCGGGAATCGAATCTGGTTCGCCTATGTGGTAAGCGACTGGTCTGACCAATACACCACCGCGGACCCTAGACTTGGTTAAGCTTTCTCTGTATGAGGCGGAGTAATATCATTAAAGTAGAACTTGATCAGGGCTTGAGAAAAGTTGGAAGTAACCGTGAATGGACAATAGGAGTTATTGGGATCAGCCGGACTACGGGTTCACCTTCCTATGCGGAGACTAGCATTGCGTCGTATTCCGAATTTAATCTTGGTTCTGCATTGCCACGGACGAGCGTCGTGTGTAAGTATAGCGATGCTGAGCATACAGCACATATTATGCCTACGATGTTGAGAGACGCACACCCACTGGCATTACTCCTGGCATCATGGTGTGGACGCCATATGGCATGACTTCATTTCACTTTTGGTACACATAAAAATATCTAATGTCGTGGAAACAATATTAATGTTATTGCAAGAATACTTTTTTTGTTAACTGGGAGCCATCAGTAAATAATGTTGCTGTAAATGAAATAAAATGTTAAGCTATTAACGTTACCTTAACATAAAGCACTTTTGTGACAAGATTACGTCCTTGCTGTATGGGAAACATTAAGTTGGTGTTTATGTTGTGGCAAAACTAATTTTGTGTTACGGTAAGACACATTTTGCGTTACGAAAAAATAATTGTTGTGTTTCAGTGATGTTAAAATTTGTGTTAAACATTTTCTTGCATAATTGGCATAACTAATTTGATTGATTTGTAAGGCTGGTCCAAGATACATTAAGTTTTCAACAAAGTGATTTCATATTACGAGGTTATCGCTGTTCTCTACCAACCGTCATTTTTACAACGCCAAGTCTGTGTAACCTTGTGTTTGTTGGACATTTCTTTTATATCGCAGTAACACAAAATATTTGGTTCTTCCTGTTAATTTTAGGGTATTACAAGTTTGCTTGCGGCAACATTACTTAGAGGCATTGTAACATTAACACTTCAACAGTATGTTTGCATTACAGGAATATACACTCGAGAGCCAAAAAAAACTGGTATAGGCATGCGTATGCAACTAACAGAGGCATGGAACCAATCGAAGTAACGCGATGCGGTCCGCAGCGCCTATATAAGACAACAAGCGTCTGGCAAAGTTGCTTGATCGGTTACTGCTGCTACAATGGCAGGTTATCAAGATATGAGTGAGTTTGAACGTGGTATTATAGTCGGCGCACGAAATATGGTATATAGCATCTCCGAGGTAGCAATAAAATTTTGATTTTCGCGTACGACCATTTTCCGAATGTAACGTGAACATCGGGAATCCGGTAAAGCATCAAATCTTTGACATCGCTCTGGCCGGAAAAAGATCGTGAACGAACGGGACAAACGACGACTGACGAGAATCATTAAACGTGACAGACGTGCAACCCTTTCTCAAATGGGCACAGATTTCAATGCTGGGGCATCAATAATTGCCAGCGTGCGAACTATTCAACGGGCCATCATTGATATGGGCTTTCTGAGCCGAAGACCCACTCGTGTACCGTTGTTGACTGCACGACACAAAGCTTTTCGCCTAGCCTGGGCACGCCAACACCGCCATTGGACTGTTGATGTCTGGAAACACGTTGCCTGGTCTGACGAGTCTCGTTTCCAATTGAATCGGGCCATCTGATGGCTGTGAAGTGGTATATCGATGGACCATTGCTGGTGAACTTTGGCTTATTATGGGAATTTTTATGGATCCTACTGTTTGCAGATAGCTTCTTTAAACTACACTCACACATATGTATATATAAAAATTTTTCTCATAATATATTGGTTTTTTTTTTCGCTTGGTATGTTTTAATTTTATTGAATAACTGGTGTTATTTATATTATTTTAGTCTTTGTTAATAATAATATCCTGAATATATTCAAAATTAGTTCATCTAAACTTAAGAGTACCCAGTGCAATTATGGTTAGCCTGCTGAGATGTCAAATCAGTTGGCGTAAGTTCGCGCCCCCTCTCATCCTATGGTAAACATAAGATTTCACGTTGTTTAATGTGTTTAGTTCTGAAATGAAAGAAATAAATTTTTTAGAGTTGATGTACGGCATACCGTGGAAGCATGGCTGTGAAGTGATACATCGCTGGGCCATTGCTGTTTTAAGCAAACGGGCCATTCTTGGGCCACTGGTGTTCACCACATCTCGGCCAGTTATGAGCATAGTACGACTAGTCAGTGGTGCCACTCTAGGTACAGAAATGGTACAGGCTGAATGCCAACTGTTGGCCAACTTTTTGCCGGTTTGGCATCCGACTGTAAACCGTAAATGGGCCATATGTGTTTTGCTACACGGGGTGATGTATTTCATAACGTCATTATCAATAAATCTTATGGTCTTAATTTTATTTTATTAATACTCATGCTGGATCTATAAAAATATAGCAAACACCCTGTCATTGTTTGTGTCTTACAGTGATTATAAGTGAGTTCTATCCTGGAGATTTGGAATTCGTTGTTTAATAAACGTGTTATTTATGAGAATACAAAGGATTTAGTTAGAAACAGTTCCTTCCTATTTTTATCTCTACACATAGGTGTAAACCAATAGTAACTATGTGATGAGCCAGATATTTTGATGAATGACCTCTACCACGTATGTCAGTCACTTATACGTATTACTTATCACTCATAGATAAGCTTGTTCTCTGTTTCTTTACACCTATATGCATTTTGCATTGCCAGGAAAATCTCTTCTCTTTTTTTTCGTACTTGCTAACTTCTATATCAGTCTAGTCCATGCGAATACGTTTCTATCGATTTTTCTACTTAGTATTACAATTTTAATTTATAATCGGCTCAAAATTGCTTCAACAATTTATTTCCAGCCTTACTCTCAAAAACATGGAACCCATCCTCACATAGTTGGTAAAAAATATTTTTCGTCAAAACATTTACACGCACATTTTAGCTCAGTTGCCATAATTTGCAATCGGCTTCAAATATATATAAAACCGTTTCTTTAGCAATGATATAACAATAAATGTTAAATCATTGCTCATGAACGCCGTTTATTATGTTACAAACAGCGGATTTGTTATAACACGAAATTTATCTCCGATAACATTCTCATGCGAGGTTCAAACCTGCGTCGTCATGGTCTGAAGAACGATATACAGAGTTACTTCGTTTACCGAAGTCATTAATCCCTTTAAAGAAGCTTAGCTTAACTATTCTCATAAGTAAATGACTGATTTTATCAAATTACTGAAACGTGTACGCAGGCGATGTGTTAGTGTCAGTGAATATCACAATTTCACATTTGCACCTCCGCACATAGACAATTTTCTCACTAGTAATTCTAGGCCATATTCCATTTGTTGATTGGGCCGCGTTGGTTGAGCGGTTACCCTGCTTACCTCCCATCGAGGCAAACCAGGTTCGATCCCCGGACGGGCCACTCCCAGATTTTCGCATGTGAGAATCGTAACGGACGATACCACTTGTTGGCGGAGTTCTCTTAGGGATCTCCCGTTGCCCCACCCTTTCAATCCGCCGCTGCTCCATTCACCAGTGACCGTTATCGGCTCTCAAGGCCTCGCTGTTGACAGCCACAAAAATCTCTTCACTAACTTACTCAATTTGTCATTATTTTTAACGTTACCTAACGAATGTAATTCTTACTGTTCTTTTCCTGTAAGCTTATTAAACTTGAACAGTGTACGGTCAGAAAGTTCATTGACGCTGTGGTGCGTAGCTGCCTACACTCAGTGACGCCAATCAGCCAACGAATTTATTGATTGTTTATATATCCTCATAGTAATTTGTGTCTGCCCGAATAGTTTTTTCTCTCTTTTCAGCCGATAAGCCTGGATGCTATAAGGGTTACACTGGCACGCGCTACAATAGCTCCATCGCCACTATGCGCAGGGCTCTGAACTGTCAAGCAGTGTTGTGACTCTGTGTGTGTCTGTGGGACTTTTAGCGGTGACTCTTTATGTTATTTTAAATAATCTGTACCATAGGTCAATAGTAATTTAGCTCTTGTCCGGCTAGTATGTTTTATGATACAGCCGTCTGAAAAAGCCTCTTTTTATTATATTGGGAAGCTCCAAAATAATTTTCAAAGCATGCGTAGTAAATTTAACCATTCCGTACTCGCCTGGGGTATGATGTCCTTTTGTAGGTTAACATACTGGAGGCACGTTTTAATAGTTTCTTAAGAAGAAAATAAAAGAAGGTGTTTCCAAACACACTGCACCGCAGTTCAAGCGCCAGGCATGCGGAACACATGACAGCAAACCTGGAGGGGAAATAATGAGCATTGCCACGTTCGGAAGAGAATTTCAAAGCCGAATGGCTCTGCGAATGTGTCGCACGGCGACGACAAGAAAATGTATTTCTCGCGGAGCAGTTATGCTTGATGCTGGCGCGCGGGACTGCGACCTAAATACGCACCGTGCTCGTTGTTGGACCTGCTCTCAGCGCGGCCCGAGTGACCCGCGCGCAGCTTTATAAACACGTCTCGAGCGAGTGCTACACTCCGGCTCGGGCACCGGCATTAAGCCTCTACCCCCTCCCCTTACCTCCTTCTAGTACGCTACGGAGGGTATAAATATTCACGTATTGAAATGAGGGCCTATCCCGCTCCTGTCTGCAACGCAATTATCGCCGGCTGAGAGGAAATGTTCCGCCTTCCTTATATAACGTTATATTTCCAGCATCGTGTGCTGCCGGCTAGCTTGGTTTATGAATACGCCCTCTCGCCCTCCACCACCCTTCCCCCTGCGCCCTTTGAACACCGCGTTCCGTCATGCAAACATCACAGCCGGGGCTACAGCGCTGAATCAGATAAAACTCTCTCTCCAGTCGGCGGCAGTGGGGGCCCTTACCTACCGAGAGACACTCCAGAAAACAATTATCGCACTATAAATACGGCTGCCAAATAAACAACGGGCCGGAACTTGAAACCTGGCCATACGCATTATTTTACGTGCGGGCAAGTTGGAGTATCATTTCCTTATTTATAAAAGACAGGAGGTCACTCGCTCACTTTCTCACGGGGTTATCATTAAAATATAACAGATAACTGAACAACGCACCATGCACATTTCTAAAAACAACTCATACTGTGGTTTAAAACACCTTTAAGAACGACTGCACTTTTAAATACATGGTACCCTGCCAACACCTGTGAAAATATTACATGTTTTTATTCCCAAAAAATTAATCCTAAATACACACATGTACAAATGTAATTTTCTGCTTCGTTGCGATTGTGTTCATTCTATTGCACTCGTAATAACATTTTAATTTGTTTTGTCCCATAACTCGCTGATATGAATACTCCGTATAATTTTTATTCTCGTAAATGCGTTAAAATTGAATTTTAGACATGAATGCACAATTTCGCGCGCAGCTATGACCAACCTTTCCTTAGTCGATACTCAAATCGATGATATGCGTTCTCATATTTTGCGCGAGATTGCTGCCGGTGTCGTGAATTCCAGCACGTAGGGTCTATATAAAGTCCGGCCCTTAACTCAGATATCAATTTTACCAGAAAACTGATACCATATATATATAATAGTCTGGTCACACGACACTGAAATAAATAAAATCATAGGTGCCTTCTGATTTAAGTGATATCCAANTGGTCACACGACACTGAAATAAATAAAATCATAGGTGCCTTCTGATTTAAGTGATATCCAAAAACACCTGCTCAATTTGTTTTAATTCCTGTCTTTTTTATATATATTTATATTATATCCAGTTGGTACTCTTAAAAATATATTTCTAAGACCGTTTTCAAATATCCAGTAGGCTACAAAGTTCATGATGACAACAAACACACACGAGGTTATTTCGAGCTCACGTGAAAATTGTGTGAGTTTATTCCAATATGAAAAATATATATAAAACATGATTTTAGAGGAATTATTANGCTCACGTGAAAATTGTGTGAGTTTATTCCAATATGAAAAATATATATAAAACATGATTTTAGAGGAATTATTAAGGGAAATGCTTAAGTCACCAAATTGTTATTTCAAATAGTTATTTACCTTAAACGTAAAACAACAAATTACAGAATGGTGTTTTCTGGAATTTAGACCGCAAATTTATGAATTATAGGTGGTTATTATCATCATCTCTTTTAAGATAATAAAATTGGTCTTGTTACTATCATCTAAAATGTTAAAACCCCGGAAGGAATAACATTTCGTATTTGCAAATATATATTATCACATTCAATTTGGCAAAAGTTTTACTTCCGCATAACACACTCAGATACACTGTCCTCGAATTGAGAATAAAGATATTTCAACTGGAACGGTTGTTTGCCTGCCAGCTATACAACATTTGGGAGTGTTTTTTTTATAGGCAAGTACTTATTAGCATTTATCCGCCGGTTTACATCTAATACGGACAGGCGTATGATGCGTGCGGACGTATACGCGCTGATGTTGTTGTCTGTAACAGATAAATGTTCAACGTCTACACTTCAGTCGTGCTTATTGTATTCCTGACGAATCTGGTTCTCAGAAAATATTTTTTTTTTTTTATCATTGCTGAACTCACGCTTCACTTCTTCACGAGTTGCGTAGTATGAAAGTTTTTAATTTCTGTTTTTGCATTATTTAAAGACCGTATTATTTATATTCTTTTATGTAACATTCATAGCATGTCTTCAGTAAGTTTAACAGCATTTTGTACCTTTAAGGAAGTGGCCATTGAATTCAAATTCAGTGACCTAAGCACGCTATTGTAAAACCAACCTGCACGATACAAAGACTACCACACAATTAACTACCTTTTCTGTGGAGATTAGTGCTGGTGGTTGGCAGGGACATCAAGATCAGTTGCAGCACTTCTGTTTATACCGGTTTTTTTTCCCACGCCATCATTCACATATCTGTGTTTTCTATCATGGCCGATAAACAGAAAAAAAATAGCATAGACCTGCCNTTTCCCACGCCATCATTCACATATCTGTGTTTTCTATCATGGCCGATAAACAGAAAAAAAATAGCATAGACCTGCCGCTGTCTGCGAACTGTGTGCAGGTCGTTTGCGGAGATGCTGATAAACATTACATATACAGCAAGCATACAGTGCACGTACATGTCGCATAAAGTCGTCCTTTTGTATTCGAGCAATATAATGGCAATGAGTACTCACGTAAATTAAGGGGAATAACGTACTTCCAAATTTCCATTGATGTCAGGTTTCAATTCACATTTTTCTATTCAGGAATTTGTTATTTCACCATAAGTAGTTTCCAAATAATATGAAATAAAATATAACAATCTCAGTTTTCACGAACACCTGCCTTCCTTAGTATAATTCTGTTTAATCATTCGTAATGTGTTTTCTCGCTTGTACAAAAGCACATTTTAATAGCGCGGTTTTTCGAGTGTGGGATGCCATCATAGCATTTGTGTTGTGTTTTTTTATATAGTGCCGTTTGGTTATTTAGTGCAATATGCAATGCATTTATAGATATGTTGGTGCTCTGTAGCAAAACAATTCTAACCACAAACCATAACATGTAATTATACTTATTTTGGGGAACTATCTAAGAATTTAACTTATATTTATTCACTGAATATATCATACACATACTAGTTGTTGAAACATATTTACTTAGAAAGAAGTCCGGTGGATAATATGATATTCATAATACCATCGATAATTTCTTGGCAGGGTAAAAGTGATTTATATAATTATATATAATAAAAAAAAAAATTACTCATGACGAAAATTCTGGAGTTATAGTGATTTTCTGCAATCTAATAAAGTAGTAATACTATTCAAGTTTACAACGGAAAAATAGATAAAATATAAGTTTATGAAATAATCATTAGTTGCAGCGTGGCGATCTCTTAAAAAGTAATGTAGAAATGCATTTTTAGTTGAGGTGATCGTGAGAGCCCATTAACAACTACGAATTTTAATTTAATATTTAGTTGCAGCCCGTATATAGGTATATTAAAGAATTTCTATTATTGATGTAAGATGGCCCACGATTTTTAACCCCTCATTTATATATGTCTGAACGAAATTAAACCAAACTTGAATGAGCAAAACTTAAAAATTCTGTACTGATGAACAATATTCCTGGGTGTTTATATAAAAATTGTACATATGGACGTATACTGGATAGAAAAAATCAAGAAAATTGTTTGTTATCACGTAATAGAAAAAAATTTAAATTTAAAGATGACCACGAGATAATTTTCCATAATAACTAATGTACATAATGAAGACAAACTGATTAACATACTCCTGCAGCGAATGCAATGCCTATTAAATAATATGGACACTTGCGATACCACAAACGACAGTAAATCAGGTTTCTATTACACTGGATTTGGTTACTGTTTATATATAACCCTTTTTGTTGTACTCAGTATTCATTACTACTCGAGTTTCATGAATTGTGCGCGATAAAAGTAATAATGTGATTTTTAAGAGTAAGTATGCGAACCTTATATAATTTTGTTATGTTCTTAAAGGAGCTTAACATTTATGTCTTCATTCAATTTTTACTGCCATAAACTGAGATAACTGACACGTGTTCGTTTATTTTCTGTTAGCTTATAACGAGTCACTGAAGAAAGGTGCTTTGGCGTGTGGGTTGGAGGCTGCATTTCCTACTGAGAACACACATGTGCAGAAAACATGGTCTCAGCAGTAACAGACGGCCGAAATTTTCAGTGGTAGACGATAAATCTAACCAAGAAACTGTAACACTATTGTTATATATGCCTAGGATGCGAAGGGTATCAGGATGAGCGATAGTACTAATTTAATTTAATTGAAATTAGAAACCTATTATTATATTTCTACAATTATATCTAAATATCATCGAAAAAACATCAATTGCTAACGTCATGACAACAGACTCATCAGGCATAGCGGGCGTGATTATTTCTACTACTAACACCGCTGGCAAGTATTCCGCCAGTAAGATCACTGATAAGTTGATGGCGTTCCAAAATTGTTTCCTGGAAATCAGTAAACTCAATTCTGTCAGTAGAAACAGGAATATGGTTAAAGGTATATGGTAACGCGAACATAAATTATTGTAAAATGTCAGTGAGTTACAAATCAGTGAAGTCATTACTTTCTACAGAATAGAATATTGCGATTACAAATGAGTAGGGTTCTGACTACAATCCAGTACGGTATTCCCTACAATGCTGCTCTGATGCCACTACAGAGATGATTGTGCAAACAGCAGTAACATATGGTAGTGCTAACAATCTGTTTTGTTGCCTTTACTGAGCAGCATGGTTACCCCAGCTAAACTGTATGGTAACTCTGACTATTTGCTCTGTTGCCTTTACTGAGCAGCATGATGGCCCCAGTAAAATTGTATGTTAGCTCTGACTATCTGCTCTGTTGCCTTTACTGAGCAGCATGTTGGCCCCAGCAAAAGTGTATGGTAACTCTTACTATCTGCTCTGTTGCCTATACTGAACAGCATGGTGGCCCCAGAAAATGTGTATGGTAATCCTAACCATTGCGATTTTTTACCTTTACTAAGCAGTATGGTGGCCCCAGAGAAAGTGTTAATATTCTAATTTTATTTATCATATATGTTGCCTTTACTAAGTGACATGATAGCTGTAACCATATTTGTGGTGTATTTTATTTCCCCCGTCATCTCATAGGATGCGCTGATATATGTAATTATTTTTCAGGGCGTGAAAAATTCCTTGTGGAAGTAGGCAGCCTCGATTAACCGGTCATAGTGTTGAGAGACGGATGCCTTAAACCACTATGGTGTTACATACCATTTACGAGACTCAGGTTTTTATATGTACCATGTCTACAGACGAATTTCGACCTGACGAATTTTCATATGAGTTAGCAATTTTTTTTAATAAAATAATATTTCTCTTATGAAATATACGTATTAATATTGAACAACAATGGGTGTCATCTGATACACACATGTTTAACGTATAACGTTTGCGCAAACAGGTTTTCCTTCAACATCAGATAATGTAAAGTACCAATAAAAGCATGGCGTTAGGGTTTTCATTTTTATGTCCTGTTTGTGTAAGTAATATACGTCACACAAAACAAATAGAACATTCCTGCTCTTTTGTTGTTATTATTACTTTTAACCTCTAACATGGCAGTGTCTGTCAACACTTTAAAGGACGCACTCAATCAATATTACCTCAGAATAGCAACATCTATATATTGACCTTCTGTATTGTAAATTCTACTATTTTTTAATCTTTAAAATTATTAGAGGTTGCTTTTGGCAGTCCGCGATATTGTTGTAATTACCATACTTGTAAAGTATTACAGAACATTCTGTTTCTGGTACTAAAAATTNTAATTACCATACTTGTAAAGTATTACAGAACATTCTGTTTCTGGTACTAAAAATTTATTGTAGCTACCTTTAAAAAAGTTACAGAACTGTTCTAAGAATTTTCTCTGCTGATTTTTTTCTGTGTATTTCAATGAATTAAACCACGCCTTTTGTCACGGAAATATACATATATTTAATGCTATCCAACAAATATGACAGTACTTCTTTGATCAAATCACGAACGGTGGTAAGAAGTCAAGGTACAGACGCGGTTGTGGTGACAGTGTCGCACCTGCAGTGAATCGTCACAATGAATGTGCGGAGGTTTTGCATTGCCCTCCGCCGTACGGAGTGCGCCAGCTCCAACTAGCGCTTGACAAATTTGAAATGTCAGTATGGTGAGAGGCAACACCGCTACCCACAGCAACACTGAAACTGTTTTTAGCGTCGTGCTGGCGATAGTTATGTGCGGTAACTTTATTGTACGTTTAAGTTTGTGCTTGTAGGACCTGTGGCAATATGCCAGATTATTACGTGCATTTGGATTAGAGAGTGTGGTTGATGTAAGTGCTATACTTTCACTCTGTGCTTGCGGTGTGCGAAGTTATTCAACATACGTTTTTAGTAGTTCACTCAAGGAAATTATTTGTAAATTTACCGTATCAATGTATACGTACAGTGACAAAGCGCAAATGGTAAAATATTGCCCTATACATTCATGGTAGTGTTCCTACGTTTGCTCATGAAAGTGTCACATACATAGGAAAGTTGCAAACTTTGTATAGTAGCGACACTAAACATCCCTATATTTTCAGCCTGATACGTAGTTCTGTTTCCATACACTGTATAGGTTAAAGATTTATATTAGAGTTCAGAAAATATTTACCAGAATTTTTTTTTACGGTGTAAGTAGTAAATGAGAAGATCTGCAGGGAGTATGGTGTGCATTAAAATTAAAGTTCACACTTTGAGTGAGACGAAAGGCCTGACGAATTCAANCTACGTTTGCTCATGAAAGTGTCACATACATAGGAAAGTTGCAAACTTTGTATAGTAGCGACACTAAACATCCCTATATTTTCAGCCTGATACGTAGTTCTGTTTCCATACACTGTATAGGTTAAAGATTTATATTAGAGTTCAGAAAATATTTACCAGAATTTTTTTTTACGGTGTAAGTAGTAAATGAGAAGATCTGCAGGGAGTATGGTGTGCATTAAAATTAAAGTTCACACTTTGAGTGAGACGAAAGGCCTGACGAATTCAAATTTTGCATGAGTGTCTCGGTAAATGTCATAACCAATCCGGAAAATGGCATGCAAAAGAGAGACCTTGCCTCGCAAGAGATTATATATATTTAGTGTAGCATATTTTTTCATCTCTTGTCACGCTCCTGGCCTGCAAATGACAATGTTGACTTTAATTTGTAATCTAGTTATCACTGTGAACATTATAGGCGATTCACAGTAAAGTGAAAACTTTTGAGGCACTAGTTATTTTTTCCCATCACACCTTTTTATCCTTCCACCACTTTT
>NQII01016219.1:0-14138 GCA_002778355.1 Clitarchus hookeri
CACAGAGGGTATCTCATTGACGGTGAAGAGATCAATTTGATAATGGATGAATTCAGAACTAGAGGCTTTATTGAACTAAATATATTTTATGTATGTGTGTGATTTAGTTAAGAATATAAATAAATGCATAAATAAATATTGTTTTAATTGCTATTGGATAAGTATTGCCTTGTATTTATAAATGTCTGGTAAGTGGCAAGTATTTGCGATGAACAGATATTCGTTGGAGATAAAGTACATTGCGGTAACTTAGCATGCAAGTCCGTTTTAGTGCCATATTCCAATCCTGCTTGATGTTTGAAAACACTCGCTTAAGTGAATGTGACACTCTGACCCTCCCCATCCACACCTCTCCCCCAGTCACTGCATGCATGTACATGCTTGGTATGATGTCATCAACATATTTTGTGTACCAAGTTCCAGTTATTTCCTGAACCTTGCAGTTGTTGCATGATGATTTACATACTTAAATACATAGATATAGCACAGAAATTAATTGTGTATCGTGTAGTATTTTGACATGTGAAATGATTGGACTCTCTAGGAGAATGAATCTAGGTTACCTCATTCTCAAGGTTGGCGCACTATCTCCAGCACTGTCACGGTACATTTAAAACTATTATAAATGACGAGCTGCTTTCTTGGTCGGTAATGTACATCATGCATGGAAAGGCAAGATAGTCATTAAAAGTAAATGTGTTTACTATTTACAACGAAATAAATTGTTGCCTTGTCCTGTATAACTGAATTCCTCACGTAAAGGGAAGTGCATGTGTGTGACTCGATTGGCTTGCCACTCTGGAGCCTGATGCGTATTTCTCTCGGCTAGTGTTATGTGCCATTCCTTCGACTTGGCGAGACCTGCAGGGTGCCCACGCCGCCGGCCGACCGCCTGGGCTGCCTTACAGATTCTCGAGATGCTAGTTGATCGCGCAATGCCGGACGTGTCGGACGCATTCAGCTGCTAGTGTTGTAAGTGTTGCCTGTACTCTGAATTTGATGGTTTCGTTTCAATCCGTTCATAAGGAAATCGTTTGCTATTCTGTTGTATTAACCAGGACTAGCTGGTCTNGTCGGACGCATTCAGCTGCTAGTGTTGTAAGTGTTGCCTGTACTCTGAATTTGATGGTTTCGTTTCAATCCGTTCATAAGGAAATCGTTTGCTATTCTGTTGTATTAACCAGGACTAGCTGGTCTTGTCTTGCTACTTCTAACGAAGCGTACAGCACCCGACGCATGTGTAATATGCGATTGCGATGGATGGCAAGTGCTTATAACTATTTTCCTTTAGATTTTCTCTTTAAGTCAGTTTGCTCCAGTGTGTAGCAGTGTTGTCCTTATCGCTCCTGTGCTTCTTGGCTTCGCAAAAGTATTTTTTTTTAGACTAATGTGATGTACAGCGCTCGATGCTCGAGCAATATGCGTTGGTTTGTAGATGCTTATAACTATTTGCTTTTACAATACTTTTTTTATATCTGTTTGCATCAGTGCATAGTAGTGTCGTCTCTCTTGCACAACTAATGGTTTAAATGTATGTTGTTTCGCGGCAAGTAAAGGAAGCCCGTCTTTGCAAGTCGCGTAATGGGTACCACACTTGTTGCATTGTAGACTTTTTTGAGGTTGGTCCTTGTGAACGTTCGTTCTTTTTCAAGTCTCCGAGTGCAATAGCAACACACTGATATCACTGTTATGAACTGTGGCACGATCAGGTATTTTTTAAAATATATTATTACTCACTATAACATTATGTTCAAGGTGTACTTGTGTATATGTCAGTCCTTTATTATTTTTTACATGACTAATTTTTCATGTGCTGGAGAGTTTCATATATTTTACATTGGGCTCCCTCAACCCTCATGTCAGGCTGGGTGCTTATTTGTATTAACGCGCACATGTTTTAATGTAACACATGACTATGTATGTCTTGTTATAGGTGTAATTGTATGATCCTTTATTTTTTCAATGTATGGTAGGTTGTTAAGGGTTGCCAATGCAAACGAGGGCTCAGGATGCTGGTCTTGTGTTGGGCTGATGGTGTTTGTTTATATTACTTTATATGTATTTTACTATTATCTGCGACTATGTATTTCATGCCCGCAGAACATTGGTATACACCTTGATTTTTAGCATAATTTTGATGTTGTCTGTTACCAATGCTAACTTTTATTTAAGTACATATTTCCGCATTTTAAGTAAACAACCTGGATTTTGGTGGACAAAGGGAGGCTATCAGTCGCTGAGGGGATACAATTTGACAGACGCCCATGGTAGCAGACGATGAGTGTTGCGGTGGGTTATTGTCATGTGGATGCAGACTGATGTGTATGCTTGCTATTTCAGACCCTACACTCTTACATGCATCGGTAACTTTGAAATGCACTTGTATGTATACCTTTATTTTCTTTAGATGTATGGCTGGTTGTTAAGTGTTCTCAAACTTCAAAGGTTTGGAAATGATGTCCAACTATGCTTATAACAGTGCTTAATACCTACTTGTCCTTATCTCCTTGATTGCAGTCAGAAGAGATGCCTGTGATATGGATTTGTCGTCTGTTCCTTTAGCAGATAGGAAATTACAGACATATATGATCATAGGAATGCTTAAGGCATAATTAACCTCACTGCCCTGTTCGATGTCAGGAGCGATGCATATGATTTAAATTTGATGACTATGGCTTCAGCAGATGGGTAGTGGTTGACAACTATGCTTATAAGAAGGCTTAGGGCATATTTGACCCCACCACCCTGTTCGTTGAGAGGGGCGATGTCTATGTTATGAATTTGGTGACTATAGCTTAGGTGGATGGGAAATTGTGGCTAACTATGCTCATAAGAGGGGTTCAGTCGCAATTGTCTTCTCCATACTGTTCGTCATCAAGGGTTTTTGCCTATGTTATGACTTTGGTGACTGTAGCTTTGGTGGATGGGAAACAGTGAGCAACTATGCTTATAAGAGGGCTTCAAGTTTACTTGAACCTCGACCCTGTTCTTCATTGGAGGGGATATCAATGTTTTTAATTTGGTGACTATAACTTCAGTGGGTGGGAAATTGTAGCCAACTATGCTTATACGAGGGCTTAAGGTGTGCTTGCCCTACAACTCTGTTCGTACTCGGGGGTGAAGCCTATCATATGAATTTGGTGGTTGTACCTTAAACAGTTCGGAAATGGTAACCAACTATGCTTATAAGTGTACTTAAGGAATACTGGACCCCGCAGTCCTGTTCGTCGTTGGGGGTGATTATGTCTATGCTATGACTTTGGTGGCTATATCTTAAATTGTTAAGAAATAATAGCCAACTATGCGTATAAGAATGCTTAAGGCGTCCTTGGTCCTACCGCCTTGATGTTACGCTCTAGTTGGCATGAATTGTAGTTTGGTGGCGCGAATCCAGTATAGCGGGTAGATTGATGTGTGCGTGAGTAGCATAATTGCCGAAAGTATATGTACAATTAGCATATATATGTGTGTGATTTGTAAAGGCTTCTTTAGCATATGTGTATTCGGTATAGGTTGTAGAATATATGCTTCTAACGAGGTGGTGCATGAAGATGCATGACACAGCAATGAAATCGAACATTCTTCATACAAGATCAATGGTGCTGACATGGAATGACAGAGCAAAAGATGATTGTAGATGGTTGCAAAATCCAGCTTACATTTACACAATTTCAGCCAGATTGTGCAAGTGCCAGCTGCATTGTGCAAAACACATTTTTTTGCAGGAAATGTTGACACCTGCCAAAGCTGAGGTTTGGACATAGGTGTTGCAATCTGTTCTGTGGCGTGAGGCGCCAACACTTAATACTAGTCCTCAGTGATCGGGCGTAGGAATGCTTCGACACTGTTGTTTAATGGTCCAATTCACTAATGAATGAATACAGGATAATTCATATTTCACAAATCGAGGTTTTATTGTTGCATGAACATGTGAATTGATACATGAACCCTTGAGACAACTCCCTCCCTTTTCTACGTATGCTCCGTACAATTCGCGTCGTAAAAGGGGGGGTGGGGGATCTTCGTCGCACTTGTTGGATGATTCTAAAAGATCCTTCACACTGCGGGATAACTACTAAAGGTCCTTCACACTCGCTGGATGACTGTACTTATCTGGCTTGCTGTGCTGGTAGTTGTTCTTGCAGATGAGGTCCGGTGAGCTGGAACTGCTCTCGTCCTGTCACGGGCGCCTCGGTGACTCGTCTCGACGTCCCTCCTTCTCGGGTCGACGCAGGACTCTGCGTCTGATGGCGGCTGGCTGCCGTGCTCGTCTCCTGCGGAATCACTCCTCCCTCCCGGAATCTCATCGGCCGACTGCCCTGTTTCCTCGGACTCCTGCGGTTTTGTAGGCCCTCATTGCCATATTAAACTGCCCCCGCTTCTCCAGGTAGCCGCGGACCGCCCCCCTGGGTAATCAACCGCGGGCGTGTACTCCAGCTCCGTACTTGGGTCCAGCGTCTGCTGTTTTGTTCTGGTTTACCAGTTTCAGCACTCCGTTCTGTCCGTGCGGAAATAATTGAAAGGGGCCTCTCGTTGCGCTCGTCCAAACGCTCTCTCGGTTTTTATTGTGGTCGAAAGCCTGGGACAAAACACAGCCTGGCGAGGTCATAAATACGTCTCGCCGTTCCTGCCTGCTCGCGGAGTCTGGCGTCTGTCCTTCTATTCTGCCTGGAGGTTTGTTGTTTGGTTCGGCGTTGTGGGAATACTTCGGGATCTCCCCCTGGCCGCTGCACTCGTGTTCTTCCCGCTGTCACCTGATCCCACACCGTGACGCTATTCTCCCGCATGTCCGCCTTCCCATGCAAATGGTCGTCTTGTAGGGCCGATCTGGCGCCGTTCCCTTCGTCACGGCTGCCAGGCCCTAAATCCTGATTGATGTCGTTCGCCTGTGAGCTTCGTTAGAGCGTGGTACGGACGAATAGAATATAGGGACGCCGCAGGCGTCAATGTTGTAGGTTTAAAGGGAAATTTTGAGTGAAAAAAGGAAATTTTAGGCGTTTTTGAGGGAAAAAGAGACTATTTTAAGGAGGGAAAGGGAAAAAAAGGGAACTCCAAGATGGTCGCCGTGGCACCCTGTACTCCGCCAGGACGCCAAGTGTCCCAGAACATACATTTTCCTATTACTAGAGACCTGAAAAACTCGCGAGTTCAATGACCTGCAGGCTAGACTTTACAGTCTTATGTACAAATATGCCGATATCAACTGCACATTGGTTGTCTGCTGTCACAGTGAAAGGCGACAATTGGGCCAGCACTCTCTAAGAAATATCAAACACTGTGTGGTTCAATGACTTAAGTAATCAAAACACACTTGTTTTGAATTCTAGCTTGTCCCAAAATGAACCCGCGAATTATTCAGGTCTCTACCTATTACTAATAAAGTTTCTGTTTTTTTTTTTTAACCACATATAAACAAACGGTTTTGCCATTGTTATAACATATTATTTTGACATTGTCCTGACAGTTCTGTTAGCAAGAAACCAATTAAATAATCTAACACTAAATGGTTATTGTGCATTTGGAATGAGACTATATGCCAATCTACTCTTAATAAAAAATGGCGTATAAAACTATGAACAGTGGTATTATGATTAAACACGCATTTGGAACCTAATAAGGAAAAGAATATAGCGTAATGCCTGCACATTCTAAGTAAATAAGATCTTTAAATATTGATCCTACTGAGTTCTGACAACTTCTTTGTGCGACTGTAAAGGAATTGAAATTTTTTCTCATTAAAATACACGTTTCTATTGATCATGTTTTCGTTTGGTAAATTTCTAGAAAACACGTTGGCTAGCAGGTTTACAGTAATGGAAACGACGTAAAGAAGGTAACATATAATCGAAAACACATTCTATCGTTTTTTTCACCTTCTCAGGGATTTGAATTGAGAAAAAACTTGAAATTAGTTTTAGGCAGCCAACCTTTCGAAAAAAAAAAAAAAGCAAAGTACATAATGATATCGTATCGGGTAACTGAGTTATTAAGGAGACTTCGAAAACTTATTTGACCACTTTTCACTAACTAAGAGATAGAATAAAAAATAAAAAGCTAGAAATTAACGTTGAGATATTTGTATGGGTAGACTTTTAAAGCAAAGAGAATAACAATATCTTATCGCGATAATGCGTTATTAAGGATTCCTCGAAAAAGCATTTTACCCCTTTTCATCCTCTTAGTGGTTGAATTAAAAAAAAAAAATTGAAAAAATCTTCTGAAGCTAAGAGCACAAAGGATCGGGTTAATTAATACACCATTTGTTGCCACTTTTTACCATCTTAGTATTCAAATTTAGAAGAAAAAAAATATTTTCCTAATGGATGCCTGCACTCTATGGGGAAGCTATCCCCGAATTTTAATGGTTTTGCATCCAGCGATCTGGGCTGTGCGTTGATTAGTGTGTGAGTAAGTAGGTAAGTTAAGTCAGTCGGGACACTTCATCTTATACATAGAGATTTAGCACATGAGAAGGTGTCAGGTATTCTGGCAGAAAAATACGTCCGAGTGATGATCCGTTACAGTCATAAAGGGAATAATTTTGGAATATGACTAACAAAATCTTACAGTGTACTAAACAACATTTACAATTTTTATGTAAATTTCATTGTGAAGTGGTCTGTTGCCATCCAAGAACCGAGTGACTTAATTTATGGAGAATTTCTTAGTGAAATAAATTTTACAGTACTTTTACTTGTTTTGTTCATTTAATGCTTTGAAACTGTAAATTATAGATATTAATAATTGAGAGGGATATTTTATGCATTTTATTTATTGTTATCCTATGGTGTTTCTGATTTACAAACTTTATATTTGTTTGTAGTAACTGCAGCACACAATTTTAGCATTGTACATAAAACTTGTATTGTCCTTTGAATGATTCTCGGATTGAAGGTTGACTGCTGACAACAGTTAATATTGTCTAGTTTTCGTTGTCTGTATGTTTTGAGTGTTCTGTTAAATTCATCTACGATCGGCGATTGCATGTGACAAAAATAATTTTTTATTCAATGTTGCTTAATGTTGTATAATCTGTTTTCTTTCTAATTAGTACAACACAATAATTGATTTTTTTTTTTATATAACGACCGCACGAACATTGAGTTTCTTACCTTTTCGAAGCCTCGTGGTGGCTGCATGATGAAGAAGAGTCCAATGTAGTTAGTCAAGTATAAAAAAATTGTTGTTAACATCCGCGTCAGGCGCTCATGAAACAACCGAAAAGTTTGTGGAAACATGTCATGATTGTAATTAGAAAATGCATGGAAATAGCTGCCTGTGGCGGCAGTTTACTTCCCCTCTTCTCATGGACGAATGAGCATTCTTTCGTGGGCGGAGTGGAGTGTCTTCGACGCTGAAGTTCTTTGAGAGGAGTGTCTCGGGCAGGTGAACGAGAGGCCGCTAAGGACGGGAATAGCTCGAAGGAAAGTCGCGCCATACTCGCCCCAACGCTCGCTGACCTGCGGGTTCGTGTTTTGCCCGCTCGCCGCAGTCTCCGACTCCCCGCCGCTAGAGACAGCGCTCAGTCTGTTGGAAGTGCCGCCGCGGGAGGTTGGCGAGTGTAGGCGGTCGCGCGTATCTTTTGTCAAACAGAACGCCAACAAGACCGTGTGAGAGTGCGTGACTTGTGCGAAGAAGCGTATTGTAACATTTATCGGCGAGCGCACATCGTAAAACTTCAGGCTCTAGAAAAATAAGAAACAAACTGTGTCTATGTGCGGACGCGCGAGGCACTGCTGATATCATTGCAAGGTTAGTACACCTTACAGCTTTATTATGGGGGATTAAGTACAGTGATTATGTCATGTTAAAACCGTGTTTGGAATGGCGCTTTTAGTTAATTTATAGGTCACATGATCCTAATTAATTAGCTAAATACATATACATATTTCGTATTTTAATATTTAATTTTTGGCATGTAAAACATTGAAATACGAAATTACAAAGTCGCAACCATCGCTGAACAAGTGACAGTCACTGACTTCCGAATTGAACTCTACTTAAAAATCTTACAATGTCAAAAAAAATTGCTCTAACCATAATGTAATGCCGGAGGTTACATTTTTCTTTTTAAAAAAATTGATACAATGTATGAAATAGATGTAAAGTCACAAACATTATTTTTGTTCGTAACATGGAAACTGTAAGCTGGGGTGATCTTAGTAAGAAAATTCTTGCGCCGAGATTGTTTGGTAGGTCACAGTAAAGCAGATATTTTATTGATCTGCTCATTATCCCACCCAATACCGAACAGTTTCTGTACCATAACGTCTTTAAGATTGCAGTTAACCCTGAATACAAGGCAGCCGAGTGCGCGTTGTAGCTGGCGTACGGCATTGCTTTCAAGGCAACCTACTATACAGCGAGCTGTGAACAACTGGAGAGACGCGGACAGGAGATTTAGAACAATAATTAGAGCATGCAGCCATGTCAGTAATTAAAGGAAGCACGGATGCAGCGAGGCTGGACTAATTTAGCTTGGTAGCCCTGACCGTACTAAAAAGTTATATGGGCCCACGGAGAGCTACGGTGCGTGGAAAAAATGGTACAAGTGTTATTAACAATACCAGTTTTAATTTTAAATTAGAGATCTAATGTTAATACTGTTTATTAATGTATATTAATAAATGCAATATTTAATAGCAAATAAATTCAAATGTCACTATCAGTCAATAGTTAAATAGTACAATCTAATCCACGTGTACATTATAGTCTGTCCCTCCGGAACAGGTAAACAATAAATACTGGCTGTTTGAACACTGAACATCAAATTTCATGACAGATAAATTAGTTTATATAACCTTTGTACCTATTCACACACCCCTTTCCAATTTATCCCGCTAATATACTAAACGAAATTGCTTATTCCTAAAAACAACCACATCCTTGCCATGCACTGGATTCGAACACGTAATGTCAACTTCTGGATAGGTCATGTTCACCACCCAGATCCGCAGGGGAAAAAAAACTAGTTTGTTAGTACAATGTGTCAGTAAACCTGTTTGTAAGTACATTTTGGTGTAAAAGTTTTATGCATGTATAATAAACTGAAACTACTATTCACTATGTTATTTTCGTAATGTAGGGTCTTCCGTTTCAGATTATCAAAAGATAATTTGATGCAAATGTCAAACCAGCGCATTATTACTTTCAACCCTCTTAATAACTGCAGTATCGGCAATTACACTGTGAATACCGCGACAAACAAATTTTCAATTTAAGCTTACTAAGTTTTTGTGTCAATTAAAATATTTCTCATGTTTTAGAACTCAATGTGACATCTCAAACGAATCACCAGATAAATTATGTAAATATTGGAAGTACAATATCATTATTCACCTTGCTCTTAAAGCTAAAATTACTCTCTGTCTCATATAACTTGGCAAGATCACGACAGTCAGTGAGTGGCAACTTGATATCTATGAAACAAACAATGTGCTAATTACAAAATCCTGTATCAGCTGATGCACGGACTAAAAGAAAAATAATATTACGATGGCCATTCTGAGTGCACTGCCGACGCACATCAGACAAGCAGAAAATACGCCGATAAGATAGAGTTCCTAGATTAATGAATACATTTTATTTTACGTGGTCACAAAACAGTGGTGGTTGGTGTTACAAACTAAGCTTCGTGCTAAAGTAGTAATGTATAGGTTTTCAAGATTAAATGCACATTAAAACGATCCTTATCCAAATGTAACGCAACTTCAAACCTCGGGAGCTCTTTTCACATCGTATCCCATCTCTCTATTTATGCCTTCCATACATGCTTTATATTAAATCCAAAAGCCTACAGAAATATCGCAGGGTATTGTTAAATTATTTTTTTCAAATAATTTGACAGAATATATTTCAAACTCGTGTCGTTTCAAGTCAGTAATAGGAGAAAAGTCAACTTAAAAAAAAAAACGTTTGGCGCTACTTTCGTTGAGCTGTCAAAATCTTGCCGAGTTACATGAGACAGATAGTACGCGAGTTTTGGTAAGCGCATGTATTGTCTGTCAAAGTGGTCATTAGAAATTCACTACGTTGTGAATAAAGAGGCGTTAAATACATACTTGTGTAAGCATCTACTGATATTTTTTTTTAAGTCGCAAAACAAATGGAAAAACTTTTCGAAAGAAGACTACCTTGAGGATTTCTGTTTAAGTTGTGTAACCGGTTTCACGTTAACTTCTGCGCGTTAAGCTTGTATATAAGATGTCTTTACGGCTCGGAGTTTGTTAAAACTAGGCTGCACAGTTCAAGAGAAGACACGTTATCCACTTAATTTCCTTCTCATTACGCACGTGATTAAACTCGGTTCAGATAGTTTCGTTTGTGTTTTATTCTGTAAAGGAGTATCTAGAGATTTAATTTTCAGTTGTAATATGATATATGACATTGGGTTTATTATATACACACACACACACACACACACTGCACACTGACATTCTTTATATCTTATTGCATTTTTTTTTAGATGTTTTCCCACAGTATGGAGACTTGTGCTCGTGCAGCAGGATTTATGGAAAACTATTTTTTGAATAAATAAATTAATGGATGGACGAGCGGGCCTGCAATATCCTCGGATAAAATCTGAGTAGAGTGTGTAAGGTTCCGTAACATTTACTTCATACGCCATTCTCTACGTAGCTTACAACCTCATAAGGCGCGATTTCGTGAATGTTTCGTTGTGGTTGTACTTTACGAGCAACGGCCGAGGTAATGATGGGAACAGTAGACACGCGAATCTGCTGTATGTAAGAACTACAAGGTCAACTCGGCTGGGTAATTTGCCTCAAGTTTAAGGGCGTGGTTGCAGCTAGACAGGCGCAAGGCGCTCCGAGCCAGCGCACATTGCTCGTAACAAACTTTTACTAGGCGGCTGTTCATCAGGTGTGCCAGCTGGATTAGATTTGTATCGGCAGAATATATGGTTTATGAATATATTTGCGCTAATTATTTTGAGGTAAGCTAATATATATAATTAGTAAGAAATTGGTGGCAATAGAATAATACTGTACGTAAATTCAAGAACCCGGTTTCGTAGTGTTCGATTAAAGTAGAGGATATGTGACGACATGGTAAATATAGGCCTCAAAATATTTTTTTTAATGTCTTTAGTATCGTGTATTGTCTATGAAAACACTTTTCTGGTTACAAAAGTTACGGTTGGCTCAGTGCAGCCAAGGAAAAATCTGTCACAACGAAGTAAATGTTTGGTTTACTATTTGGCTGCCATAAGGTCGTATGCTGTTTATGAAATGCAGCTAAGCAAGGTTTGTTGATCAACATAGAAGGAAGCACTGGTAATAAATAGTTTTGGAAGGGAAATTTTGTTAGTTCAGAAACTTAATAAATTATTTCCTTGGTAGTGTAATGTTTGCGTGTTATGGCTGTGAAGAAAAAAGAAAGAGGTTGAGAAAGAGTGAGTGAAGCGGTTCGGGTGGTTCTCTTAACAGGGAGGTTTTGAGAGCCGAGGGGAGAAAGAGGAATGAGTGATAATTTAAATCCAACTTCATGCAACCATTTGAGTGCTTTATTTAGTAAGTGTTTCTAACTTATGGCAATTTTTTAGAATTAGGCAAAAAGAATTATCACAGTGTTTTTAGCAACATTAGTAGAATCAAAACCATATTTTCCCCTAGATATTTTCGTTTACAATAGGGCCATTTACTTTTTATAATCACCCTGAATTTCATTTTGTCTCGGGGTTACCAAATCATGCTTTCAAAAAGCAGGGCTAGCCGGGATTTAAGGAGAGTTCGTGGAATCTTTTGGAGATTCTATTCCCGATTATCTATCTTCACTTGGATTTTGCGAGTTAACTAAAAATTTGCCGTGAAATAATATCTTGTAATTATAGAAGCAGGATGTAAAATACTTCCAAGCAATTGCAAACAGTTATTTTGTTATTAAAATTATTGGTATAAGTAATCTTAAACAATTAAATTTGTTAAGTTAAGCAGCACTATCATCATCATCATCATACACCCAAATGAAATCAACTGTAAACGAAAATATGTTTCAAATACGTGAACGTAAACTCGTAATTTTTTATTATAATAGCAATTAGAAACCGTTCTTGTTTATAATTCAAACCTTTTTACGCAAAAATTACTATTTTGTAAATGTTAAACTGTACATTGAGAAACATCAAATGTTAAGCAACACCAAATATTTAGTGAGATCTTAAGCAAAACAAAACCAGACAATTTTATACCGGTCCTTAAAAAGTGTTTTCTGATACCTTGGGGCAATATATTACGATAACTTATCAAATTTTCAACTGTCCTAATGATCTGAAACACTAATTCTGATAAAACACGGCAGCCCTATTTCAAAATAAGTGTAATATGCGTTCCCCTACTGTGCCACAAAAATGTAGGTTAAACTAATATGGTGGTGATTGGGTGATTTCGTTTTTTTTTTTTGGAAAAGAAATAGGCGCATTCAGTATTATATTCCATTACATATAATAAAAATAGATCCCAAACTACCAAATACGTTTTTGAAACCCATTCAGACTCAGTGTAACAATTGTGCACATAGCACAGGATGGTTACTTTTGGCCAGTCCTGTACACTGCAAGGTTCAGGCCGTGTGTCAATTGACACATTTTGTTAACAAAATGGTCACGTGACCGATTTTGTCAACAAAATCAATCAAGTATTTTTTTAATTTGCGTGTTGCATTTTATCAACTTCGAAGCTGAGAAATTATCAAATATAAAATATTAAATCACAGCCATATTAGTTTTGCCTGTTCGAAAAGTTTGAATACACACACAAACTAGGTTATTGGAATAAATAAATGAATGTGTATCGTACTCACCACAGTTATTTCACAACGCAAGTAGATGGAATATTCTCGAAATAGCATTTTATAACTATATAATTTTTATATAGTAACAATTTCATGCTATAATTGTTTTAGTTTGTACATTTAAAATTTTAAAAAGTTTTCTAACAACTTTCTTAAAATTTTTAATACTTTATGGAGTTTTAATTTTGGAATCACGATACAAAAAATAATAGTAATATGGCATGCTAGACAGTTGAATGTCGTGGTGTTCCGACTTAATGCTAAATACAAATTACAAAAAAAACGAAACTGAAAACGGATTGTAACACGTCCACAATGTCCAATCATCTTTCCTGTTGGCAACTGATTCGTAAACCGGACTGCTGTTCTAGGTTATGATCGGTTTACATCAGCGTGATGGAACACTAAGCTCATTGACTGGGGCAACGAAACAAGTGTTGTGTCGGCATTAGTAACAGCACGAATCTAAACATTTCTTGTTTGCAACACCTGAAATCACAAATTAAAAGTGTGTCTGAAAGATTTAACATGTGAAATCGGGCCACTTGAACTTTTAAAGTTCCACAAGCTCAATGTAAACACCTAGCGGCTACTGAGAACTTTAGTTGCCTTCAATGCAACACATGTTGAGTTGTCCAAGCACGAGTTGCGGTAAAACGGTTGGGTAGTTTAACAGGGTAGTTAGTCTCTTTCACAAAATACGCGTTTTCTAACCATCTGCATACCATGAAGAACTATGTCGACGTATTTAATTTTAGCTAACTTACACCATCACTTTCACTCCTGTTATCCTGGGTGGTTTTGCTTTTCGTGTTATCACTAAGTAGTTAGGAAAGTTTCAGTTTGCACCTGACCAACTTGAAAATGTTGTACGAGCTGCCTGCACGACCTTGAAACTGTTGTGTTGATAATAAAGTGAAGGAAAAAAAGGGGCGGGGGAGAAGGCTTGTGTGTTGAAAATATTTTCCGAGGTTTCACTCGTGTTTGTCGAGCAGTAGCAAACTGTAAGTACCAATGCTGTTTGGAACGGCGTCAGTGGCACAAAGTACTAAAAACAAAATACAGATGTGAAACAGTCGATTATACCGCTAACTCCAGCAACACAGGGACCGCGGTGGTGTAGTGGTCAGACTACTCACCTCCCACCTAGGTGACCTAGGTTCGATTCCCGGGATGGAGGAGGAGGGGTCGCTGCCGGGTTTTTGTTTTTGCATGTATGAATCGTGCTGGACGATGCCGCTGGTCGGCGGGTTTTCTCGGGATCTCCCGTTTCCCCCGCTCTTGCATTCCGGCGCTGCTCCATACTCTCCTCACTTCACCCTCATCTG
>NQII01016220.1:0-22078 GCA_002778355.1 Clitarchus hookeri
TAAAGTTCTCAGACTCATAGAAATATTAAATCTACATCTGGTGTAAAAATGCACAATGTGCATACAAATAGATCTTAAAAAGGTCCTTCAAAAGTGCTCAGTTTACCGTCAACAGCCCATATATAACTTCATTGGACCAATGAGGATCCTGGTACTCTAAAGCAGAACGTTTGTGATTGGTTTGCAAAGAACCTAGCCGAGTAAGAAAACTTAATCATTGAATTATAAAAAAGGACAAACCAGCTAGAGTATTATCGAAGATACATTGACTCAAAAATTTACTCGATTTACCAGCGCCTCTTACTATTGCTACGTGAATGTAATGAAATGTGTGTATGTCGATTTTTATTTTATTCAAACAAACCTAGTTTGAAATTCAACCGGTACGTTATAGTACTAAACTATAAACTATTTTTGAAAATATAAAACAAAATTTCAGAAATTTTAAAAATATTCAGTAAAATGTCGTACCAAACTCAAATTACTAAATTATAGCAAAAAATAGGCAGCGTATAGTTAGTTATTTACTTTTAAATTCAGAAATATAGTACTGAAAATAACGAACGATCAAGCGTGGTCATGCACTAAGCTTACATCAAAATAACAAAACGGTAACGCAGGAAACCTGCTCAAGTGTAAATAGCCAGAGATTCTGTCCGCTCCTTCTGTTCACCTTGTTCGGCGTAAATGTGAAGAAGGCTTGGCAGAGTATTCGAAATACGAGTTATCAAGAAGAAAAAATAACGAACATGTTCGCGGCTGATCGTTATACAAATACTGAGTGTGAGAGATCTGAGCCGGAGTTAACAGGAGATTAAGGCGGAACAGCGGAAGAATGATAACGGTATTAAAAACGGGAGTATCTAGAGTAACCAATCTGTCAGTAACAACGTTCATCGATTTCGTAAATTGTAAAGAATTTCGGGTGTAACCCAGCCGAGTGCTTTGACTGCTATATCACCACAGAGTCAGCTGAAGCGAAAAGAAATTACGCTAATACCAGTCGGAAATAACATTTCTAATGCGGTCCGCATATTACAAATTTTTTTTTCAAACCCTTCAACATGTTCGGATAAGGTATTTTAACACTGATATGTTAAAAAAAAAGCACGATAGTCTCCGTTGTCGAAGTAATACACATCAGCAGGCATTGTACTGTAAGGGAAAGGGCTCATTAATGTTTCCCGGTGTTATGCCTGAAGGCTTATCAGGGGACGGTTTTTATGATCTAACATATACTAACACCCATGCCTTACCTAGGATTCAAACCTAGAGCCTCCCTTACCCCAGACCGGGGGCGCACCAACCGACTACGCCACTGGAGGTCGGCTCATAAGGCAGAAGATGAACAACTCCTTCTACAGTAAGCTCCAGACACTCACGCCAGCAAAACAGCGTCAGCGATGCAACGCTCTTCGCCAATCAGTGACCGGTAACTTACTTGCCGGCCGAAAGCTTTCACGGCACGCAGTATGGCCAATCATTTACAAGACCTGCTTACATAGCCTCTCGTGGCCAATCAGTGTATGGGTACGGTCCACATCGAAGGAAGGAAATGCCACGCCCTTTCCGTTCTGTGCGTCTACCAATTCTGCGGCGGGTTGTTGGACTCTTGATGGGAAATAGAAAAATTCATTGATGTATGATGACTGGTAACGTAACCTAGTATGAATACTTATCTTTCCGAACTTGAGTCTGCTGCGATTGGATTAAAAACCACTCAAAATTTAAAATCTTGCATTTCAGGACTTTCGCTTATCCACGCACATTTATAGAACTTTGAGGCGCCGCTCAACGCCTCTCCTAAGCTTACGCTGGGCAGTCTTGGCAAATTCTACTAAAATATTTCCGTACAAAAATTACGTTGGACTGCCTTCCCTCATGTCTGATTTGAGAGTCCCAGGGTGTCCGGATTTGATTACCGTCACCGAGGTGGGTCTTACCGTCTCCATACTGAGGAAGTCGTTCGGATATTGCTAAAGGTTGGGGACAAAATTGTGCCTGGCCGGTACGACACAGCAGAATGTTTGTGATCCGGAGCTGATGTGATGACTATGGAAGTCTGGGAAATTGTGTGTGGTGGCCTGCTGTGCGTACCGCTGTGTTTTAAGATCTGGAATGGTACTCATCTTGCGATAGCCTCTAGGGTCAAGCGCAGGATGAAATGTGTACCAGCACTGCTGAACTTAGTTCAGAACGAGTGAGTAAGTAATTGACAAACCAATGAAACAGTGCAATTTACACTACCGTAACGTTGTCTGGGCCCACGACAATCGCCCTTGAGCAGTAAGAATCATCTAGCCAGTCAGGAGTGGGCATAGTCAGAACTGCGGAATGGCCCAAGTATGCACTGGACCACCCGTTAGGAAAGGGTTAGGAGGACCCCATAGTTGAAAATTTTAAACGCCTCAAGGTCACCTCTGACCTTAAGGAAGCATTTCGACTGCGATGGAAGATAGCACGAACAAGTTCTGCGTCTGTTCTGGTTCCTCAGAATTTTAAGCGGTAACTATAGGGTTTTAATATAGAAATCTGTTCTGAAATGACATAGTTTTGATTGCTATAGTTTAAAACACTGTTTTACAGAAGAATAAAATCGTAAACAAACGGTTACTCACAATGATTTTTGCTGACTTTGACCCATTTATGGTTCAATAACCATATTTATAAACGGGCCACGATGACTAAGTGGTTAAACCGCTCGCCTCCCACCAAGGCGAACTGGGCTCAATCCCGGCCGGTTCACGCCAGATTTCCGCAAGTGGGAATCGTGCCGGACGATGCCGATGGTCGAAGGACTTTCTTGGGGGATTCCCGTTTACCGCGCCCCTTCATTCCGGAAGCTGCTCCATACCCACACTCATCGGCTCTAAAGACCTCGATGTTGAAAACCGCCCATATATCTTCACTAAATCAGCAGGTTTATAAATTAGCAAAAAATATTGACAATTTATTTTTGTCCTGAAAAAGTATTTGCGTTAAAATATTCCATAGTTATTTTAAAATTACAACAGAACCACAGCTTAAAATAATAACCATATGAATACTTGGGAGGCCCCTTACAAACATACTAATGTTCACGCATGTGGCCTATGACCGCCAAGCATGAGATAAAGAGATTGCGACTAACAGTAATTTTTATTTTATTTCGTGAGTTGGTTTCAGTGAAGATACTAAAGGAATGTGGATTTTCATATCCTTAAATGAATGATCTGATATATTTTTCTGCCAGCCTTGGCCACACACTGCATGGTGTATCAGGTATTGGAATGGTACCAGCCGTTATACCAGAAGACTGGCAAAATGTGGCCACACTTTATTGGGACGTGGAAAACATTTTCGTGCGGAGAGGAGGAGGGTGAATCCCAGATCTCAAGTTCGTGCTGCTAGCAACGCCGAGAGATTCTTTCTGGTGGGTTTGGGGCGTACTGGTATTGGTAACTCCGTATGTTGGAAGAGTTCCCGAGAGATTCCCCCTCTCGAAGAAAGACCGGGCGGTGAGTGGTCACCGCTCCGGAGAGACACTAAGGGGGTGGGTATAACCCCGGCCAGACCACACGCGCTTAGTGCAGAGTGCGGGGCTCTCAGTACTTGTGGAAGGGTGGGCCTTGCTGTACTTGCGAATCAGGTTGGGGCTTTGGATCTGATCAACTCGAGCGCTAAGCTGGTACACCAGAGGGCGTGATCCCTTTCCTCCGCCGATTGGGCGGTCGAAGCGCCGGAAGGCTCAACGCTACGAGCGGTATGTGAAAATAGCAAAAGTATGGCCGCAAGGTTATGCAACTCACATATGCTGGCTACACTATTAATTTTTTTTTCCGAGCGAATTACCTGGTCTGAGATACTCGTGTCCCTGGACGATCGTTTACGGCACGTCTATACACTTCACGCATTTACTGGAACCATGCATACGGGAAGGAAGATTAATTTACGAGTCCAAGTGATATGAAAAAAATATTTTAACTATAAATTTCTGGAAACATACCGTTATACAAGTGCTGTCATCCTTGAATTTTGATGAAATAAATATGTTTTGTTCGCTTAGCTTGTTTCAGTGCAAAATTGCATATAAAACTTTTCGCGGTACACCGCGGGCCACTTCTGTTGTGATGGAGGGCCATTCGCAGCGTTTATTGGAAAGTTGCAGCGAGCACTTCAAGTCCAGCTCACGGATGGTGAATGGCACCCAAGCCGCAGTCTCCCCTCGGCTGGTCTGCGAAACTCGGTTAGGCGAGACGACTGCATGAAATCATATGGCCATAGCTTAACCAGTTCAGTGACTGTGCCCACGATCGAACAGGCTGTTCACGATTATTTGAGCACTTTTGAAATCAACCTTTTAAAAGTGTTACTGCCCTTACCTACGTGCTCCCCTCCCACCAAGGCGAACCGGGTTCGATCCCCGACCGGGCCACTCCCGGATTTTCGCATGTGTGGATCATGCCGGACGATGCCGCTGGTTGGCGGGTTTTCTCGGGGTTCTCCTGTTTCCCCTGCCCTTTCATTCCGGGGCCATACTCACCTCAATCACCCTCATCGGCTCGCAAGACCTTGCTGTTCAGAGCCGCCCAAATCTCTTATCTTACCCACCCTACTTAAGTGTGTTTTAATGGACACGGAGACTGGCTGCGCACAGTTAAGTTGGTAACGGCGGCGAGAGAGTAGTTCCATGTCTAAACAGTTAATTGAAAGAGCTAGGGGAATATTTGTGAATACTGAAATTATTTATTTTGCTTTCTGTATTTGTAATACTTATAAGTGTAAGAATTAGTAAATTTGCAACACATTTACTTTTCTAACAATTCCACAGTTTCGCTTGACCGACGCATGAACAAAGCCGCCAGACCCAGTGCAATGTTAATTTTACGTATGGCGGAAGAATAAACAGTGTACATGCAAGTAGATCTCAAGCAGTGCTTTTAAAGGTGCTAAGTTTATCGTGAACAGCCCATAGGCACGTTGCACATGAATGATATTTATGACCGCATACGTATATAGCAAGGTATCAGTGGCCAGTCTTCCTTATGGTTAATCTGATTTGTGGAATTTCCTACAACTTTTTAATGCGAATGATTGATGCCAATATCAATGAGCACTCAGAAAGTAGTTCAGTGGTTGCAAGACAAGTGCTGAGCTCAAGTACAGCGCATACCAAAACAATTACGTGATTGCAGCGCTTGAACTTAGACTCTAATTTGTTACCGAACGGGTTAAAGCTGTTCAAGTGCTAATATTTTTTCTACGTTTATGAACACTATGTTGATGATAACTCCATTAAAATACCAATTTATACGAAAAATAACATTATTAATAAATATGCAACGTTTTACTTACAGGCTAATATTTCCTCGTACCAACTTCAAACACTTGTTTCAACACAAATTTGTGAATCAATTGAAGTACCAGGAGTGGCATGTTGCAATTTATTTGTAATACGACAGTTTGTCCACCTACGGTTAAGGTTTAGCTGCTAACAATTTTAACATTAAATATTTGTTTCTAAAGTTAAAATTGAAATACGAGCGAAGATCATAACAGATTTCAAAGAAATATATTTCATGACTTTATATTACCGTGAAAAACTATTTTTAGTTGTATCCTAACATATTAATTTTCAACTTCGAGATTTGTAAAAAGAAACGTAATTTATATATAAATATTTTAAATTAATATACCGCGTTTCATTTAATTTTGTAAAGTTATTTTCCTCCAATGTTATAGATATTTACTATTATTTTATATCACAACGAAAAACGATGTAATATACTGTCAATGTAGAAACAATTGTTGACCCTTGAACGTCCTTTAAAGTCCCATTGTTGCTTTGCGCGTCGATGTTAAGGGGGCATTTTTTATAAATGACAGAATCACCGTTATGAACGATTTACTTTATTCCTCAAGCGTAGGGAAAACCAACTTCCGTATACAGGCGCCTTAAACGTAGTTTTAATCATCTGCGTACTGTTATAAACTTTTCTCTTTTTACGAGCCGGGTATAAGTTTCAGGGTTCGCCCGCGCCTAGTTCAAACAAGACGCATGGGAAGCGGATGACTGACCAATGAAAAACGGCCCTTTCGCGTGCGAAGAGATTTGCATCGCGTGCCTGCGAGAAAAAGGAGAATGGAGGAGGGGAAAGGGGTTTGTATAGGCGTAACCAAACGTTAACGGCCGAGGTCACGGATTCAATCCTTGTCCGCGCCGGACAACAGCATTTTTTTTCCAATGATTAATGTGCCGTTTATCACTCTTCTCCATCGCGCCGGCAGGGATTACTTTTTATGCGCGGAGAAACAATGTCTGCAGTCACCGGAACAAACAAAAATGGCGGTTACTGTGCTTTGCTGAACGTAACCGGCTGCGTGCGTACTCGCTATAAAAATGTTTGTTTACACGACGTTCCTCGGCGTGCTGAGAAAATATAAAGCATTTACGCTCAGGAAAAATAAATTAAAATCCTGCCACTAGAATATACTTCCACAAAGGACGAAAGTTTCAGGACAATGAAATGTTTCTTTGTAATTAACCAAACAATTATGACAGAATTGTACAACTACATAACCTGTTTGCATGCAAATACAGTGGACGCAAAAAATTGTTTATTTTATTTACAACTTTTAGTCTGTAAAATAAGTAAACCCATTTTTTTTTTAATTCAAAACTTTTTTTGCGAACAGAATCAGCCTTTTCAAGCCTTTCAACGCGATTTAAACTGCACGCAGCAAGCGTCCGATGAACTGATCTGTGCCATTTGAGTGAAGCCATTTGACCATGAGCCCACCTCAGATTCATAAACAGATACTGCCAACGACACCAGGAAGACATTCGGCCTTCATTACTCCCGTGAAAATTATAGCAAAACAAGTGCAGAGCTAATCGAGAAATTTGTTCCTTGCAGTATGCAAACTGTTAAGATCACCAGTGACGGAAAGTGTTATATTAGTTTCGCTCAGATGTTCTGTATTCATGATAAACAAAACTCTTATAAAGTGTACTCGCGTATTACCGTTAAAATGATTAACTAACTACTGCGTGAATCTTTTGTCCGTTTACGCGAATTTTATAAATGCGAAGAGTATTGTTAGGAGTTGTCGCGTAGCATTCGTGATCTTCCCCTCCTCGCCTTTATGATGACCATTGAAGCAGTTCCATGATTCTGGCAGCGGCAACAAGCGCAGTCATTCCGCAACTCTGTCGCTCTTCTAATTGTTTGAAAAGCGGAGGGAGAGTGTTATCTAAATAGCTGTGGAAGGAAATACCAACGATGGGAATATCTATTTTTTGGAGAAACTTCCTCACTCTCATGTAAATTGATGATTTACGCCATACTAGTTCCCTCACGTCTCAAACACGGTTACTTTCGGGACAAAGAGCCGGATGTTAGCATTCCGTGTAAATAACGTAGACAAAGAACAACTGTAAAATTCCAGATAACCACAACCACATCAGAAAATAAGCTATGCTTTAACTGTTAATTACGCGTTGCTAAACCAATGCCAGTGCATAGCTGCATCGCAAGTTGGTTAAAGTTCAACTTTATTGGTTCAGGAATCTACGCATTACTGATCATAATACAACGCTAGTACTATTCACATCAATATTTCCGCTGCTATGACGCTAAAGTTTGTAGTATTCAGTTCTTTGACAGTCTGCCGGAAAATGTAAACGTTTGCGAAGACTATAGCTACTGAAATACATTCAAAACCAAAATGTTTACAAACTCAGAAATGTGGGAAAATAATAACGCATGTTACAAGCCAGTTAATTTAAACAATAAGATATCATTTTTCGCTCAGAGAGTTTCGTTAAAAAAGTTAAATCTGAGACAAGAGAAGAGTTTTAGCGTCTTTTATTAGAATGGATACGGTAGCAGAAAGTTTTCGTAGTAGCTGTGGTTTTAGCTACGCATACAGTTGTTATTACTGTTATTCATTGTAGCGCGGATATGGTTGTGGTTGCTGGTATTACACTTTAGTACGGCATTACGACGGTGTTTTGAGATATTCATTATTGATAAGCCCGGTAACCATAACTATCTATTTAACTCCGCACTAAAACTTGCACAGGATGGTTTTATGTCCTTGAGGTCGGCAGCAGCGATAGTTTCTTAACTGCAAAGACAGGACAACTATCCGTTTTCGTCCAAGCTACTGTTCTCCCCTCCCTCTTCGACTTGCAAAAAATTAGTTCCCCGCATTTTTTAAATATATATTATTCGCAATGTACAAAACTCAAAATATGCGTTGCGAAATAACTTTTTTACCCATAACTCTGCCAATCTCTCTGCTAATGTATAATTTTAAAAAATTAAAGCATGTTACAGAATTTTTTTTGCAATATTATAAACACAGTTAAAATGATGCTTTTGAAAAGTCTGCGCTGAAACTTGCACGCAAGGAGAAACTGCATCCACGCGCGAACGTAACTTTTTTTCAATGCACTATTGTGATTAAAATTTCACTACTTCTTACTTGTTTACGTGTAGTGTTAAGTATAAAATGGTTGGTAGTTTTTATAGGACGTTAGGCATAAAAAGTGTCTAGCGTAACATTTAAAACGTAAGTTTACGCGAGGTGTCTTCCTAACTCGTTAGGTAGTTAAATACTACAGCTACGATATAAAAACTCTTAAATTAGAAATAACTAAATGATACAGTAAATAAAAATTTACTTTGTCTTCTATCAACACACAACGAAAAACCAACATCGTTTGCTGTTTTTGGAGCAATACAGTTAGGAAAATTTCACGAATGAATTTTAGGACACGCTAAGACTCCAGGACACGCTAAGACTCCAAACACGTGTATATTCAAGTCACATTTTCTATTGGGTCTCATGCCCTTGAGGACACCTGGTGAGTAACAAACAATCAAGTAGAAAGCACTGAAAATCATGCTACTTACTGTGGGGTTGAACTGGCCCCTCACTGGGGCAACAGCCAATGAACAAAAAGTTGATGCTTGAGCGTGCATATGACTGTGGAGTACATCCTACAGGTCATTAAAAACGCGAAATTTTCATGTCCGTATGTAATCTGAGTGCCTGGCTTAAGAAGATCGTATCCATTCCATATTCAATTTTTCTTACAAGTTTTTGTAATGCAAATGTATGACCAGATCTAAACAATCAAAGCTGAACATGACATAGAGACTACATTAAGACTTTTTTTTAATTTGTACAATTTCAATAATACCTGTATTTTCCTATGTTGGATTGACATTATAAGATAATTAGGTAACATTTTATAACGGTTACCGATGTGAAACTAATCATGTAAGAAAAATAAGTTACTATTAAGATGTTCCCTACGCCTTGACTAGTTCGGTTTTTAAATATTGGCTAGGAAAATTAAGTTATGAAGAAAAACACGTAAATCCAAGATTGCAAGGATACTTCCCCCTTAATCCTGGCTCCAGTCATCGCCAGTTACGGCAGCCGCGCTCACAAGTGAACTGCGTGCTGAAAGCTCGCGGACCCTGCAGGGCGGCGATGCGCGGAACATCACGGGTCACACCGCCAATAAAATTCGCCGTGGCGGGACTACGCGCCTGCGATGACGGACGTGACGTCACGTGATTGCAGCGGCCCGGAGGAGACGCGCTGGTTACCAAACACCTCCGGTGTCTCTCCGTCGCCGGGGCTCCGCCAAATGCACGTGTTTATAGTCTTGTCGCAGGCGAACACGTTCGTGTCTAGCATACGGTCCTTAACGACATTCCATATCAAATATTCTATATATGTTTATGACGTTTTAATTTTCTCTGGCATGACACCAATAAGAAATTAATAAATATATCAATTAATTAAGAAAACAACTTTTACTTTTCTGAGCATAATTATCAGTAGAGACAGGAAAAATTCGCGATTTCAATGAACTGTAGGCTAGACTGTACAAATATGCAGACATCAACTTCACATTGGTTGCCTGCTGTCGCCGTGGAAGGCAAGGATTGGACCAGCATTCTCCAGGAAGTGTGAAATACCGCGTGGGCCAATGGCTAAAGTTATATAAACGCAAGTGTTTTGAGTTCTATCTTGTCCTAAAATGAATCCGCGAATTCTTCAGGTCTGTCATATGGGTCTCATTGTACGCAGTTGTGTCTATTATAGTTTTAAAAACATATGGAATATTTTAATGCTAATCTTTTTTCGTTACAGAAATGACTTACGCTATTTTGTCGCAAATTCAGAAATATGATTATTGAAATATAAAAAAAAACGCTGTTAGTAGCCCTCTGTTAACGATATTTATTCTTCAGTAAAACACTGTTTTCAACTATAGCAACAATCCTGATCTTTTCTAAACAGAATGGTGTATCGAAGCACTTTAGTCGTCGCTTAAGGTTCTGAGGAAACATGATTTGTGAAATTTACCACGCCTCTCGTTCATGGATGGCTGATAGTAACGTCTTTGTTCACGCAGCACGTTGTTCACTTGTCGCAAAAAAAGTACACGGGGCACATCAAAATATTGTACGACTTCATCACTTTGGCTTACCAATTAATGAGTCACCGAACGGGTTAAAACTTTATCACACAAATTTCAAAAATGTAATTTTAACATGTTGATTTCAGCTGAAATGTTTATTCAATTCACTGAGGTGGCATGCTGTAGATTCTTTGAAAACCGACATTTGAATATCATGCAGAAAGTGTTTAACATATAGATAAAGACCCTGAAAAGTAGTGTATTATTTAAAGACGGAATGGAATAGAAAAATTATGTACTGATAGATTGNCTGAAAAGTAGTGTATTATTTAAAGACGGAATGGAATAGAAAAATTATGTACTGATAGATTGTTTTTTTTATTGTACAGCTGTTTGTTACACTATTTTGGAGCAACGGCCAATAACCGGCGGTACACTCTAAATCTGAATCATTGAGAATTTTAATGTTTCAATCAGCTAACAGTACCTAACTGATTCAACAGGTACTTTTGAATTTCCTTATGAATTAGTGACTAAATGGCAGTTTTCCTTCCCTTATTGATTCATTGTATTTTCCGCTTATTCATCAGTCATTTTATTCACTGTTATTCAGTGATTTGTTTTTTGACTGATGGATTAGTTAAACAACGTGTAAAATGGCCGTCAAACAACGTATAAAATTAACTAATAACGCATAAACTAATTAAACCAATAGAAAATACTTTCTAATATGTGAGTTTAGTCTTTCATAACACCATTTTTTTTGACTGATGGATTAGTTAAACAACGTGTAAAATGGCCGTCAAACAACGTATAAAATTTAATAATAACGCATAAACTAATTAAACCAATAGAAAATACTTTCTAATATGTGAGTTTAGTCTTTCATAACACCATTTTACAAGGTAACATGAACATTCATTATTTCATTCCGTTTTTACGTATTTCATTTCGTTTTCACGTAATAATCACAGCGCTCGATTTGAAGGTTCAAACTGCATTTAATGTGGTGAAGTGATTGCACTCATACGTACCATCTGTTTCAACAATCCCAACGTCACCAATTAAACCTAAAACGAAAAGAAAGGGTATACAATTTAAAACTACAAACTTTCAATGAGAAAATACAAGTTATATATTTTCCTCTCGGGTATAACGGTGATTTCGTAGCTCATATGGTAAGATAATGGCCTAAAAGCCAACTGGGGATGAATGTGGATTCAATCCCAACTTCCTGCAAAAAAAAAAATATGTTTTAAATTACTGTAAATTGCGCAATATGAATAGTAATTGTCGCAAATAAAAAACTAAATTTAATTCACCGCAAGCCGTTGCCCGTCACTTATTCAATCGGTGAAAATGTTTCATTCAAACAATCAGTGGTTTCCCACTGATTCCAAGTAGAGCCATTTTCGCTGATTCCAGTAGTTGAATTTCACTCTGAACCTTTGGTTTTCCAGTGATTCAAATTTAAAGGGTAGAATGGCCTAATAACGTTCAATCATGAGAGAACTGAAACACTTGCTCGTCATTGTGATAGAATCCAATAAACATATGACATCGACTCAGACATAAATAATACGGAAAGGTCTGCCAGATAAAATCACGGATTTTGGAGGTATCTGCTGATGGATATTTTGACTGCAACATGTTCAGTCAAGAATTTATTTACGAGCTCAGTTGCTGAAGTTCTTTAATTTTTTGATTATTACTGTACTTGTGTCTAACGTGCTTCTCGCAATCAGTGAAGACCATTATGCGTGTTAGCTGATGTCAGCACAGGCCGTTCACAGGCGAGAGGTGCAGAAGTTCAACAGATCAGATTTGTCACAAGCAAGACGCTCAAAATGTAGGCCACTGATTTCTTGTTTTGTACAGTGACAATCATAAATATCCTTAATTTGCAACATGTCCTCGATCGTGGATAAGGGGACTGAACTGATAAAATTGAAAAATGAATGAATCCATTAACAGATTTATAAGAGTTCTTTGTGCCATACTGATGACGTGAACAATTATTTTGAGCTCTAGATTAAATTATTAATAGTATTAAATTTTAAAATTTATATAGAAAATATTATCTTTAAACATTTTAATAGTTTCTTACTGAACAGTGCGTAAGTAGCGTGGGATTTAGCATGACCTTGCAAAAATTTCGCAAATATTCACGTACGTGGTATTTTGAGATATCATAATTTGAAAATGTCATTTTTTTGGCATGTTAACGACAGGTGAAATATACGTTTTCAACACGCGTTATTAATATGTAGGGACTGTACAATTTCGTGAATTCATATAAGGACAAGCAAGACTACACATACGTGTGTATTTCTGTGATGTTTGCAATTCGACCACAGTTTACAGACACGCCCAGGTGAACTCTGAGCTACTAAACAAACCTGCAAGGAACAAGCACCGACTCCAGTGCCACCTAGTCTGAGGTAAAACTGGCTACGCACTGGACAAGCACCCAATGAACAGAACGATAGTACGTGGTACTGTAGAGTCCATATACTAAAGATGAGGTAGACCGCTTATTCGTTTTCTACGCATGCACCCAACATTGGCCTACCCCAATCATACACAACTGTCAAAGTCATATGGTGAACAGTGATGAAAGTGATTGTTTATATATTAATTTCCAAAGGACTATTATTACTATACGAATAAAATACTTCTACCAATTTAAATTTAATCAAACTACATTAAAAATTATTTAGAGGAAGTATACATACTTCTCAAAGCATTTGTTTACAAATCAGTTTTCTAACCTGAAATCCAAAGCATGCCGTTTCCGCTAGACGTGTTGGCAGAAAAGCAGTTCAGTGTTGGGACACGGAGATTGGTTGTGCGCAGCCAGCGAGATCATTCTACCGCGTGTTTAGTCTACGGTAGAGTCTAACGTAACAGGTTTTTGAAAACGCGAAATTTTGCCTGACACTGCTGAAGTGTGGAGAAATGTGGGTCCCGGCCTAGTGAGATGAGTGATTTCTTTACTTCCGAAAACATATTGTTAACACGCACAGTAGTTTCTTTTGGAAATACGTGTTTAAGTAACGTGTAACGTATATCATACGCTTGGCTAGCGGACACAGTAGGTCTTTAAAGCACGGTAAACACTATTCACAGAAAGAATGATTTACTGCGGAGAAGCTTATTGCTTGTTAGTTTTCAACGTACCGTGCACGTGACTGAAGGTCTAATTCCGCTATTGGCTGCATTTTGCATGTGAATCTGTTTCCCCGTTTGAATGAGCCAATGGGAATCTTGCTACTCTCACACATAACGCCTGTGATTCATGTGCAAACAGCTAGGCCGTGTGAAAAATATATTGTTGAATTTCAAATGTAACAAGACATTACAATATATTTTTTAGTATGTTGGCTAAGAAATATTTGCGATATAAAACCATTTATAACTACCCATTATTTTCTGCTTGGTTCCGTTCTCAATTAAGTACTTAACCCCCAATTTAATTATATGGGAAAAAATCACAGTCGTATGCGAAAACATTGCAACTGTTTGTTCACCTCAACAACGAGTGAGGTATCGCGTATGTGACACACTAGACACGCATTCGGTAAGACACGCGTTAGATTCGCGTCCTCGCTATCCCAATTCGGTTTTCCATGATTTTTTCCTCAAAATCACTCCAGAGAAATGCTGAGATGGTTAGTAAACACATCCTCGTTCCTCCTTGTCTGAGTAGTTTGTTCCGTCTATATAATCTTCCCTGTTGACGAGACGTTACTTTTCACTTACTTACAGTGAAATATTCGGAAATCCTATAAATCAGTACGGGAAAATTTCGCTTTTTAAACTACATGTATGTGTGACTCCACTGTATGGTGTATTTTCGAACCTCAGCTATTTTTTGTTCACTAGGTGCTGCCACAGGATGTAGCCAGTTTTACCTCTGCCTAGGTGGCATGGTATTCAGTGCTTGTTTTCTTACAGTTGTGTTATTGGCTTGTTATTCACCTGGGCGTGCCTAACAAACTGTGATCCAATTGAAAACATAATAGAAATGCACATTTGTTCTACGTATAGCTTGTCCTAAAATGAATTCGTGAAATTTTCCAGCCCCTAGTTAGAAATAATGAAAACACTACCGAAGAAAAAATTAACTATTTCGGCCAATGTTATTGACGTTTTGTGTAATGTCGCCATCGGCTATGTTTGCTATTTAAAAGTATGGAGCTACCAATAATGACTTTATTTATTTTATAAGCAGTTGTATGTGGTGGCATTTCGATAATATTGCGTCTAGTACCCATCCAGTCAGCTATGATGAAAAATAGGACTGTAATAACAATAACTAAGAACGGCATCGTCATTGGCGAGATAATTTTCACGTACTTTTACACGTACAAGTTTAATTTCAGCACAGAATAGATAAGTAGACATAAATGGAATGGCGTTGTGGTTCCTTTAATGCACGCGTACCCATTCGCTGAGAGACTGTGTGACTGTCCTTGAGTCTGAGTGGCTACTGAGAGCTGTGAAATATTCCTTGTTGGCTGGGTTGTCGGTTGGCAAGCAGTTGCCAGCCACGAACGGTGTTGCGCCATATTGCTGGTCGGTGACGTCATTTGCAGGCGTGTATGGCAGCAGTACTGGCATTTTAGATCATTGGTCTCTACAGACCTTCATTTCAATCACAAAAATTGCTTTCATTTCTGAAATACACGTACATGAAATCAAATATGTAGTACGTGTAAACACAAGTACCAACACGTTCTTACACGAAACCTAGTAATTATAACGAAGGTCTCCTTGCAAAATCGGCTTAGAATACAAAATGGAATTATTCTTAAATATTAATTCAAAATACGAACGAAATAATTTTTTTTTTTAATTTGTAAATATACGCACAATCAAAACATTTTCCAGTGTTACAAAATAAATGCGTTCTTCTTTCATATGCAACGCAAATTGTACATTTGTGACAATTTTGGTAGTGTGGGTACAAGGCATACTTTCTATTTGAGTTGTGCGTGTTGAACAGTCGGGCACAATGCTGAAAGAAAAGCCACTTGACTTTATCCTTAAGGAATAACGAGCACCTAGATGTCTCGCATAGGAAACTTGTCATTGGTGGCGTTATTCCCGACCGACAACACATTCACGAATCTGATATATCTTCAACGCAGCCGCTCTTAGCACTATTGCCTTGCCGCGCATCGGCCTCCCAGTGAACTCAGGTGTTCTCAGCTCTCACCTTTGTCGATCATACAGCATTGCGTAAATAGGAAACAGTGGCGTGTGGGGTCACAGCCTCCCTCAAAATGCAGAGACCTTTGTACTCAGGCACGCGGGGCAGTGTCGACACACCTACTGTCTCTCTCCACGACACGGCCGGAGCGTTGTCGCCACGTCCGTCACCCGCGTCCTTCGGTGCACTTATCCGTACCCGTTATATTTATCATCCACCCATGTAGTTTATATTTTCTATCACTGACGTTTTCATGAAAAAATATAAAACTAAACAATTTCTTAATATTTCACGAAGTCCTGGAGTATTCTTCCCCAGAGTCAAGACTATGTCCATTTAAGTAGACACACTCGACATCATCCATCGTCAAGGTCAGGTATTACTGCCATAAATGTATTATTTTATCACGATATAATAAACATGTGAACATGATACTAACCGAGAAGGTGTCGCAAATAATCGATCTCAGCGAACCACTTGCAGTAGCTTTCTATAGTCTATTCGCGGTTTCTTCACACTTTTTGAATCAAACCTTTGGAAAATCACACCACATGTGATGTGTTTGGTTTTTTCAAATTTATGTTATGTATTAAACGCGTTTTGTATCAAAGTACCTTTTTATTGCTAAACTAAAATATGGTTTATATTTTATCAATAATTTATAATATTTATTTATAGTTAATATTAAATGAAATTGTGAAAAAAAGGTGTACTGGCAATACAAAATCTTGGAAGTAGAACTTTAGCAGGGCTTCAGAAAAGTTGGAAGTAACCGTGAATGGGCTATATCTCAAAATCGCACCACTCACAGGAGTACATGGGAGGAATCGTTTAAGGCATGACACCCTTTCGTTGAGAAGGGGGGGGGGGGTTAATATGACATCACAATGAGCAGCAACTCTACTGACATTCCTCGTAAGAGAGTACGGTGGCGCCAGGTGTTGGCAGCGGCAAACAGCTCAACTACTTGGTCGGCGATGGTCTTCAAGCTACAGTATCCACTCTTGTAGTTGTAGGCGGGGTTATCACTGACCGGCTCGTCGCACGTCTGCCAGCTAAGCTGCACGCGAGCAAGACGCACAGCGTTAGCGAGGATTGTGTGGGTTATTGCATAGTAAATAGTCACCATACAGTGGCCTTAGTAACTGAATTTCCGTTTGGTGAAGGAGACTGGGATTACCCTATAGCGGGAGCGGCTCTTACAAAGTGCTGATAGATCTTCAATTGATGCTCAAGGCTATTCCCACACTTATATACAAACTCTGTATTCAATCATTTGTTCATTGACCGCACGCGGAATTATGATCAGCTTTTTTCCTTGTGGCCATGTTTAGTATTTTATTCATTCCTCATATTTCTAAAGACTTCTGAAGTAAAATGCGCTGCAATAACTCGACCGGTTTAAGAAATGTTTAGAGTTATGTGAAAAAAAAGTTACAATTTTGCATCCCCTCAGATGTTTGACGTTTAATAATTTTTTTTTGGATACCTCCATGCCAAGTGGAAGTCACCCATAAAAATCCATTTTTTTACTTCCACTTGTTTGGGATTTGCCTTTAGTGAGTATGTATTAGTCAATGCCACTGAACTTCTGCTTATGTACACAGAGATTTTGTCCAGCAAATAAACGAAGCCACACAAATACATCCGTAACATTCTCTGTGGCAAAAAAAAATATATTTTTAAATCTTACTATAGGTAGGAGTAAATAAAAACCACTTTGACATTAACTTATATTATATAGTAAAATTGTACGCTCTTCACTTTGCATTTTATTTTAATATTAAAATGGCTTCTACAGTTGTTATAATGGGTACTAAAGCTAAGAATAGCTATGCAATGCTCTCATTCAGCCCGAGGCCTCAAGTGATGCACTCAGGCTGGCCGGGACTTAATAATCTACGGGTACCTTACTTGCTCCCCGTTATAGCACATGACGTATACGTTAGCCAGTCAGGCACGGGCACTCCCACATGGTTATTAATTCGTTGCAGAATGGACTCGCGGCTGGGTCTCTCTCTCTCTCTCTCTGTCTTTTTTTTTCTTTGCTAGCTCTCGACGGAGGTGAGGAGGGGTGGTTAAAGAAATGGATCAGGGTTTTAAGAAGTGCGGGAGGGGGGAAAACGGATCTGTCCTTCATCGACATGTGACGAATGAGTCCTGCTGCGTGTGTGGAGATTAATCGCCGCTGATATGCACTTCAGTACGCCGACCGAGGAGGGCACTCATCGGCTATACAGTCCGGTGCCGGTCACTTCGGTCCTCCAAGAATACTCGGGTCGCTGAATGATTACGGGTAATTGTTAGCAGTAGCTTGATAAATGTCCTTTTCATGTCGTAAATTGTAAAACAAAAACCACTAATTCTAAATCTGTTAAGACAACTGGGCTACTGAAGTTGGTAAACTGTTTTTCGCAAGGAAGATTCAAGCATAAGCTAGACGTGGACTTGTTACGTGCATGCTTGCAGATCCCCTTTCGTTATTGGCAGCGTGTCCGTGTGAGAAGATATTTCTTCTCGACTGGGCCAATTATAATTAAGTTACTATAACACTGGACGTCTGTGATTGGCTGGCAGACACTTAAGACGCGTACTAGTTAACATCATCAAAAACGCGATACTGGTTCAGAACTAACATATTTGAAGTTCAAATAGTCGTGGAATCTTTACGCAAAAAAAAAACAGATTGCCCTAAGTATAACTTATGCGGCCCATTTTCACAGGTTCTCCAGTATTTTGTTCTGGTTCATTGTCAATTACATCGCTCCAAGATCGCTGGTTATGATTGCATTTCTCTGCTTCGCCGATTACGATATGATGTAAAAAAACTCAAAATATATATCTTCACACAGTAAAAATTTTTGTGCGCTTCACAAACAATTGTTTAGAGACTAGCTGCCAATTTTTTCTTGTAAAACTACTAGAATTATATTATGTCTTTACAACACGTTGTTTTTTGAAACATACCAAAATAACATTTGTAACTCCAAATCTATAATAAACCTGAAGTCTACAGTGCTTGCTGTGGGCTGTAAAAACAGTTTATTAACAGGAAAATTATTTTTTCACGAATTTTTTATTTTTATAACAGAGGTAAAAGATTAAAACAAATGCTCCTTTACTACATTTCGTGTTCCGAAAATTTACTCACCCCAAAGCAAATATTCTAATGAGAGCTAATAAAAATGTTCGTCTGTGGGATATATACTTTACAGTCCTTTGCAGTTAAATAGAAAATGCTGAACACGTTTATTTAAAAAATAATAATTTATAATGTTATTGAATATATTATTACTTTTAATCATGCGCCAAAAGAATTTAATAGAATAGGTTTGTAATATAAATATATAAAGACGTATATATGCAGGAGTTAATAAAATTGAAGTGCATACATCTTTCAAAAAATTTAGTTACAAAGAACAGACTATACCACAAAGGGTATCTGTCAATCCGCTGAACAAAGCCTCGGAACGAATGGAAATTCTGTAAGAGCTTCAGTGAAACTCTTTCGCGCGGAGTCGAGATTATTTCAGACACACCCCATTATACTCGTGTTTCTTCGCTTCGCTATTCGTTTGATCGTTTGATAAATACTCTTTCGCCGCCACCTGTCCGTATGGAGCTAGACCACACGCCTGCCCAAAAAAGCCAGGTCAAGTAATCGAAACCCATCGGTAGCGTTTGTACGTGTGACTTTTAAAATCGTATCGCTAATCCTTCAGCTAAAATAACAATGATATATTACGATACGACAAACGATTTCACATAATAATTAGAGCCATTTGAATTTTTTCGTGATCCGCAGGCTAGGTACACGAAACTACCCCTCCCCATTTACCATTTTTCATGACACTTTAACTGACCCAAGAATGATTTTAAAAATAATTACTTTAAAAGCTTTTACAAAAATAATAGAAAGGTGTGTTACATTACACTGATGTGTAGGGCCACGTGTTTTTCGCGAAAAGATTACCGCAGAGGCTAGACATCAATATCCTATGTGCACACTTGGAGTATTCATTTGACTATTGACCTCTTGACTTTGCGTGAAGAGAGTCTGTTACATGAATGAGCCAATCAGAGTTAAGTTTCTCCGATACTGACCGTCCGTTATTCGTTGGCAGACAGATAAGACGCGTGACAATTCAAATAATCCTATCACCAAAGTGGGTCTGAACTAAAGTGTTTTGGAACACAACTTATACAGAAAACTTTTGGTAAAAAATAGCCGCCCCTACTGTTGTGCAAACTCAATGAATACAATTATGAAACAATTAGCATTAAAGTGATATTCTGTTATGAAAAATGTTCCACTATCTATCATAACTAAATAACACATTTATAAATCCGGCGATAAGGTCTGTATAGCTGGTTTGCTAATGAGATGGTTTCGTCAATCAGAAAATTGTATATTCATTCGCCATACGTCAAATACCGTATGCCCCAAATTAATGTTTACATTCTTTCAACATGAATAACAGAGAAACCATAAAATACATTTTGATGGGACTGTGTGCATTTGACGCTATAAGTACACCCTTGTGTGTGTGCGAGCGCGTGTAACCATTATACTATTGTCATTTCCATTTGCAGCCACGAGGGGCAGCACTTAAGTTGTAGAGAAAATGGCGGAGGTGACAAAGTTTTCTTTGGAGGAACATAAATGGATTTTTAAGTGTTATTGGAAATATGAGAACATTATTGTGGTGAAGAGATGATGGAAGGCAGATTTCGACCCTGCGCCGTCACGTGTATCAATGACATGTTTGAGAAGGACGAAACTGTGTGTGATATGAAGAAAAGACGGTGCGGCAGGAAGATAACGACAACGGACGAAGGACGTGCGGGGGCTGTGTTTCACACATTCATAAATTCCTCCGGGAAGACTTTATCCTTACGGCGTGAGTCAGGTGTCAGTAAATCACGTGACCATTGTGTTTTTAAACAAATAAATAGGAGAACCTATATTCTCATGTTACTTCTCGCTACGAATAAAGACCTACTGAATTTCGTGAATTTAACTATCAACCACCGGCACTACGTATACCGGGCGTATGAAAATTCCATATTGTGGTAGAGCAAACATTTAATCTTCGTGTGATAACAATGTGGTGCCTTATGTCTTCCAGAAGACTTGTGGGGACATTTTTCTTTGACGGAACGGAGACAGGTAAAAAAAAGTTACCATAGCATGTTGTAAAAAAAATTGCGTCAACTGTTCATCCACTCTAACAAGATGACTGCTTTTTCCAGCAGGACGGTGCACCGCCACATTACAATCGAGACGAACGGTCGCTCCTGGTTGAAACATTTTTGGGAAGGTTGATAGGCCGAAGAGATCATCTCAGATCTCCAGATTTAATATCGTTAGATTTTTGTCTGTGGGGAACTTTAAAGAGCACTGCGTACGCCACAAAGCCTCGGACACTGGCTGCCATGTGAGACGGGATTGTGACCGCCTGTGAATCCACTCCAATATAAATCGTTTAGCTACTGTTTGCCGTTCTGTTCTATAGCATTGCAAAGGACGTCTTGCTGCTGATGGCGGATATTTTTAATGTTTTAAACCGTTATTAACGTTATCACACACACTACATTATCGTTATGGCGTCAAATACCCATTTCCCCATCATATTGTCTTTAATATTAACTCTGTTACTGACGTTCAAAGAGTGTAAACATCAATTTGGTGCACCCATATACGTTTTTGTGAACCTTGGAACTAAGTATGCATAGGTCCTGTGACTGTAAAATTTTGTTTAGAAACTTAAATACGCTACTATTATAACAATTTTTTTTTTAATGATTGGGCCTGTATCAAAAAATAGATTTCAGTAGCCGATAATGAGATACCGGAAAAATTCGCGAGGTCAATGACCAATAGGCTATTTTCAGAGTCGATTGTACAAACTAGTAGATATCGACTGATCATTGCTTGCTTGCTGCCACAAAGATAGTCTCTATATGGGCCTTAATTTTATTACGTTTTTATAATAAAATCACGTTTGTCTGTAAAGTCATAAATATGGGTAAAACCAACTGCAACAGAAGTATAGGCGTACGAATTTTTTAATTCTTACGTGTTCCGGAATGAATCTGCAAATTTTGTAGTTTTATTCAAATAATTTAAATATCATTGTTTAAATGAGGCGCGGAGTACAACAGTGCTATTGGAAATACGCTGCCAACTTTATTTTAAGTAATTCATTTACAGTGCACATTAAAATATCTGCAGCTACGGACAAATATTATTTTATTAATAAATTATACTTTGGTGCTATAAACGCTTAATAAAACGCGAACCAGGTACCGTGTAAGGAACAATCCACATCAGTTAACCAGAAACAAAGCGTAATGGTACAAAAAGTGTGAATATTACCTAAGTTTGGTTCTGTAACTTATCTCAAGGCATATAATTGTTTAACAGAATGTTTAAA
>NQII01016221.1:2472-16298 GCA_002778355.1 Clitarchus hookeri
GTGTAGTGATCAGACTGCTCACTTCCTACCCAGGTGAACGGGTTCGATTCCCGCCGGAGACACTTCATTATTTTCGAACGTGGAAAACGTGCTGGATGATGCCACTCGTCCGCGGGTTTTCTCGGTGATATACCAGTTCCCTTGCACTTGCATTCTGGCGTCGCTCCGTACTCACTTCTTTTCGCCATAATCGACTCTCAAGACCCCGATATTAACAGTCGCTCAAATCTTGTCACTCACCACTATAATACCTTGACAATTGCAGATAAATGAAAATGTATAGAATGAACAAAAATAGAAAAACAGGAACTATTATTAATTTACTGCTACTTGCTCTCATGTAGTTCGGTTTTCCTCTTCAAAGTGTGGGGCCGCGGTGGTTGAGCAGTTAGCCTGCTCGCCTCCCGTCAAGACGATCCGGCTTCAATCCCCGGCCGGGTCACTCAGGATTTTCGCATGTGGGAATCGTGCCGTTGGTCAGGGGGCTTTCTCGTGGATCTCTCGTTTCCCCCGCCCTTTCATTCCGGCGCTGCTCCATACTCAGCTCGCTTCACCCTCATCGGTCTGTAAAGACCTCGATGTTAAGAGCCGCCCAAACCTCTTCACTCACTCACTCACTCACTCTTCAAAGTGCACAAAGTGTTTTTGTTTGACAGCGATATGTAGAAAGGTAGCTGAGAGACGCTTAAAATAATTTATTGTGTAAAACCCCATCCTTTCTTTCGACCAGTCCCGCAGTACACAGCACCCTTATGAAGTAAGTGGGAGGAAGGAANCCATCCTTTCTTTCGACCAGTCCCGCAGTACACAGCACCCTTATGAAGTAAGTGGGAGGAAGGAAGTAAACTGGAACGCGCAATGCTTGCCAAATAATCCGGATTCACTGAGAGAAATGCCAACAACGTATTTGTTTGTATAGGGTCAAAATACATTTAGTTGCCCGAAGAAAATATTTTGTTGAGTAAAAAAAATCTTGAAAAGCAACAAAAAATTAGTTTTGATCATATGACAAAATACATNATACATTTAGTTGCCCCAAGAAAATATTTTGTTGAGTAAAAAAAAACCTTGAAAAGCAACAAAAAATTAGTTTTGTTTATATGACAAAATACATGTTTGAATCAACAAAACCTCTGTGTGGGCCAAAAGAAGTTCGACTGACAACAAAATATTTTGTTGAATAAACTGGCATTTTTTGTGACAGTTAGGATAGTAACAGTGTTTGCATTTATTGATGCTTGATAACGGTAAAAATATTCTAATAAAACAAGTTCCTCATGAAACTAAAAAAAAATGGGATGTGGCTGTGTCGGGGACACGGCCGTTTGTTTTGCGTGAATACGTCTACGTTTTTACGTTCCCCGCACAGCTTCACTCGATTATATGGTGTTTCATGGGTATCACTGGATTGCTCTTGAGATGCTCTTTCCAACCGTATGCGATTTTTGTATTTCAACTTGGCTTTTGACGAGTATAGGCCGACAGTGTGTTAAGTTTAACATTTTTTTTTTACTTTAAACTCATAAAATTTCAACATAACCACGCCACACAAATGTTTTATACACTCAATCGATTTATCTCGACGAGAGCTGTTGATCAAAACGTAAACTAGCGTCGTAGCTACTCCGCGTCAAAAGTTATACTACGCGGGAATTATGAGACTCGGCGAAACGAACTCAAAATGGCGGCGCCCCCACCCCCGCCGCGCANCCCCTCGCCGCGCACGACGCTTCGCAGTCCTCACTCAATGTAACGAATTATTTGATCCGTTAGCAATCGAGTGGTGTAATTTAATTTTATATGTGAACGATAGATTCGGTACTGCAATGCTAAACTGTATCCCCCNTCGCAGTCCTCACTCAATGTAACGAATTATTTGATCATTTAGCAATCGAGTGGTGTAATTTAATTTTATATGTATTCGATAGATTCGGAACTGCAATGCTAAACTGTATCCCCCGATTGATTTTCTGGCTTGCCCACTATGGTTGCAAATTTAAAGACGTATTCACGTCAAAAGTAGAGATGTGAAACTTGAAATATTTACTAGCGCAGGTTGTCCAGCATTGGATATGTACGTATTTAAAAACGATCCAGTCTAATACGTAGTCGCTTTAGTTGAGGTTGCCATGGCGTAGCGATAGGACGCGGATGGTGTAGGTTTCTAATCTCGGTCGGGCTAACAATTTTGTTTATATTAACCGAAACTATATAATGCACGCAGAGTCAAACAAATTATTGGTTGTACCAGCCAAATATTTGTTTGGGGCAACCAAATGAGAACAACAAAATAATTTGGTTACAACAACAAAATATTTCATTGCCCCTCTGTAAACAATTAATTTGGTTACGCCAAACAAACTTTGATTGATTCGACAAAACTTTTTATCTCAGTGTACCACGGACGCTAAAATATATGGAAAATATTAAATTATTAAGTCATTAGGCTACATATGTTGTACTTAATTTACCAATCTTGTGCAAAACTTTCATTAAAAATATTATAAAATTTTGCATTCGTTATAGCTTAACTTATATGTATTTATTAATCGGGAATGTTTTCTTGACATTGTAATAATAATTATTAAAAAAGTATTTTTTCTGCTCTCATCGTTAAGACAATGCTCATGTCCATAATGATTAAATTACTGAACAACTTTCGTCTGTAACAATTTGTAAATATGTTATATCTTATTCATACTTAGGGGAAGCCATGAAACTATAATGATATATGACACGTCATTCATTCATGTATATATTTAACTTCAAAATAAAATAAAAATAATGTAACCTACTAGTCAGTGCAGGGGTCGTTTAGGATTATTTCCGAGAATATTTTAGTATTTAATTTCCAAGCATGGAAGTGAAGAGGTGAGCACTCCCATGTTCTATGTCAATATTATCACCCATAATCTGCAAGCAAGAAAATATAGTTTGTTTAGTAATGAAATAAACCTTGTCACATAATGCAGTTAGAGTCAATGTCTTGTTATGACTTTCTTGACTAATAAACACTGTTTAGTCGGAAGAGTAAAAATTGCTCCAAATCGGTGAAATTAGACTCACGACTAATGAAAATTTCTCAAGTAGAAGTCACAAAAAAAAAAACTGCTGTTTGTTGAATGGTTGTATTTAAACGATTTCATGGTAACTTACAAAAATTAAAAATTTTCTNAAAACTGCTGTTTGTTGAATGGTTGTATTTAAACGATTTCATGGTAACTTACAAAAATTAAAAATTTTCTTACCGGTTTTCAATTCCCGATGTAATTTTCGATTCGACGGNAGAGTCAATGTCTTGTTATGACTTTCTTGACTAATAAACACTGTTTAGTCGGAAGAGTAAAAATTGCTCCAAATCAGTGAAATTAGACTCACGACTAATGAAAACTTCTCAAGTAGAAGTCACAAAAAAAACTGCTGTTTGTTGAATGGTTGTATTTAAATGATTTCATGGTAACTTACAAAAATTAAAAATTTTCTTACCGGTTTTCAATTCCCGATGTAATTTTCGATTCGACGGCCAATAGAAACTAACTTACTTTTCAATAAACATTGCGACAGCGTCCGTCGCGCAAGACTTTTTCTCTTTGGTTTCAACTCGACGCGGTGGTATACTCTTTGCTAGGCTCAGATTTCCTCCTCTTTCCTCCCCTATTACCCTCCCTCTATTTCCCCTCCGCTCGAGCGTCATGATTTTTTTATACGATTCAGATAGTTTATTTAAGTCGTTGCACGGCTGGCGCTCCTTCTACCCGCCCCCTCCCTTTTGGCACTTTGTCCTATCACAATAAAGAGCACGATTCCTACCCTCTGTCTCCTGCAGCATTTCCTGTTAAACATGATAATGCACGAAACAATTTTTTAATTCTTTCCTGTCGAAAGGNTCTCCTGCAGCATTTCCTGTTAAACATGATAATGCACGAAACAATTTTTTAATTCTTTCCTGTCGAAAGGGTTTTCCCGGTGACTATGCCGGTTTTTCCCTTTCTCTTCTAAATATAGTTTAGCTATAAGTACACTTAGGGAGGTTGTCATGGCCAAAAGCCGGCCATGGCAGCCGAATCCCTCTTTGCCGTGATGCATGTCTCCTTTCATGAAATCCCTTCCTTGTAGGCGTATAGGGCTTAGCCCACTCTGCGTGAATTGAGGGCAAGGATGGCGCCCGAGTATATTATGAAAGTTTTAGAGTAGCCAGTAAAAAAAAAACTCCTTCTATTCTACGCCCTGCCGTCGCCTGACCGTGTCGCCACTTCTTTAGATGTTACTAAATTCTGCCGCACTTGTTGTCCTGCAGGACGTGAAGACGCGATGGGGCTACCTTTAGTTTAGTGTGGTCGCCTGAGCCGCAGAGCATTAGGGCAAATNCTTCTAAATATAGTTTAGCTATAAGTACACTTAGGGAGGTTGTCATGGCCAAAAGCCGGCCATGGCAGCCGAATCACTCTTTGCCGTGATGCATGTCTCCTTTCATGAAATCCCTTCCTTGTAGGCGTATAGGGCTTAGCCCTGAGACGCACTTAACTCCCGTTCCTACCGCGGGCTCATATAATACTTAGTTTTAGAGTAGCCAGTAAAAAAAAAAAACTCCTTCTATTCTACGCCCTGCCGTCGCCTGACCATGTCGCCTGAAGAAATCTATAATGATTTAACTGCCGCACTTGTTGTCCTGCAGTACGTGAAGACGCGATGGGGCTACCTTTAGTTTAGTGTGGTCGCCTGAGCCGCAGAGCATTAGGGCAAATTAAACGGCGAGTCGTGGACAAAGGTTATGTGTGATAGTTGGGCTGTTTTAAATGTTTGAGTGCTTTTGTGTGGCATAGCTGTGTTTGTCTTGGGTAAGCAGTAATGCCAGAATTTTTTTTCTTCCAAAATTGTGGTTTTGGTTGCCCGTCTAAATATAGTTTTCCTTTTAACTTAAACCTGTGTTGCTGTGTCTCCCTGTTGTAACGTGTCGGGAATTGTCTTGTTCTCTGCCCAAGAGTTAATTCTTTTTTTAAGTGAATTTGGTGTCCGCGTTTCACGCGTTGGGCTTTCATGTCTACGTTTTATAAATGTGTTTAATCTGTACATTTTTATTTGGTCGAAGCTTTGACGGGTCGTTTGACTGCCTCCACCGAAATCTCAATCTTTTAAATAGTTTTTTTAAATAATAATTTTTAATGTGTTCCTTTTATGAAACAGAGACTTTACTGAGGCTAAACAGCTGCCCTGATTTATAATAGATCAAATAATTAATTCTAGTTAAATAATTGTTTTAATAGTTTTGGAATTTATTGCTGTTTTAAATAAAGTTTATGCAAGTTGTATTATTCCAGTTTGTGAGCAATTTTACTAAATTTATATAAATCAAATTATTATTATANCAAGTTGTATTATTCCAGTTTGTGAGCAATTTTACTAAATTTATATAAATCAAATTATTATTATATGTGGATCTAAAAGGAATTCACTGTTAACAAAAACATATAAAATTACAGATCATACAGTTCCCACGGGTATATGCGTTGATGTATAATTTATTTGCAAAATGTACACATTGGCTATTCATTTTGTAAACATAATTTGTGTCACGGCACAGCATAATTTCACTGATTCTGTTTTAAAGTGCACATGTTCATAGATTTGCAAAGGCAGTGCAACTGCGCCAACTCACACAAAATAACAATCAGTGCAGTGAAGCATGCCGTTCTTGATTAAATGAAAAATTACTTAGAACATGGGCCATTGCAGAGCTGTCTCTGTGGTCAGGGTAAACACAGAGAATTGCATTAAAAGCATATACGAGAACAAGTCAGGACTAGCCATTGTCAAAAGATATTAAAAAATTATATATATTCCACAATAAAGTCAGNCATATACGAGAACAAGTCAGGACTAGCCATTGTCAAAAGATATTAAAAAATTATATATATTCCACAATAAAGTCAGTCAGCAGTTCTGCTAAACTAAACCAAACAAAACAGGACGAGTAACAAAGACAAGACAAACTGAACAAAAAAAGCACAAAACTGTGGAAGATCCAACGAAGACAACAAAGACGAACGCTGAGATGAAGACAGGTACGTAAGCTCAAAACCTGACGACATAATGAGGGCTGCACAGAANAGGACGAGTAACAAAGACAAGACAAACTGAACAAAAAAAGCACAAAACTGTGGAAGATCCAACGAAGACAACAAAAACGAACGCTGAGATGAAGACAGGTACGTAAGCTCAAAACCTGACGACATAATGAGGGCTGCACAGAAGAACTCACTCAGTTTATTTTGTCGAACCAGTAGCGGCGCTTCGGGAACTGGCGTAATTACTAGTGAAATAATTTGCTGTTTTAAATATATGTAGACAGCAGCTATATGTAATCCACGGTAAAGTGAGCACTTTTTGAAGATCTCTCATTTGGAGTAATAGTTCATAAATATGTTTCATTGCAGCCTTACACGTTGACTATCGAGTCCTGTAAAATATACACACTGTGTTTATTAATTACATGACAATATTTATTTAATAAAGTGGCGAAAAGATAAAAATTGGCTAATAGGAAAAAAGTAACCAGGGCCTTAAAAGGGCTCACTTTACCGTGCAAAGTTTATAGTCTCTGCGTTTTCCATGGCAAAACAGTTCTACAACGGCGTATGTCCGAAATAATTTTTCATTTAATCACATTTCCCCCCCACCCCAACAATTTCAAGTATCATTCAAAGAACATATGCCATTCTTGCGGAAAACGGCAAACTTAACCTATGTCAGTTCTGCTAAACGACGTGGCGATGGAGCCAGAGTTCCTGAAAAGAAAACTCACCATGACATGCGAGTAGGCAGCCTCCAGCTCCTCAGACACGCTGCCGACCTGGGCTCTGCAGAGGACTCTCTCCCTGGCGTCGTCACGCACCACCGTGGTCGGCGGCGGCCTGGGCACGAACTCCTGGCCCCTCTTCAAGATTGGGTGCGTCGACGCGGGGCTGGACGCCTGCTGAATCACTTGCCTAACCAGCCTCTGACCGGGCACCACCGCCTGTTCCCGCGGCTTCACCCGGGCTGCGCCCTCCTTCACCTCGCAGGGTGCCTGTCTGCGCTCCATCATCACGACGCGCGCCCCTCTGCCGGCGAACGCCGTCCCATCCACGCGCGCTGGCTCGACGCCCCTCACCACGCCGAACGTGTCTCGTCCCAGCAACGACGGGGCGCCGATGCGTCCTCCAGGGACCAGCATCTCCCTGACTACGGTCTCTTCCTCTTCGTGGGCCACGTGCAGTCCCCTGGCGTCCGCGGCCTCCAGCCGTTGCTTGGTCTGCGAGACGGTGAAGCGCAAGCCGCTCCCTGGCACGTTGATCTCCTTCTCCGTGGAGATCCTTGTCACACTTGTGCTGGAATCGGCGGTCATGCAAATCCTCACGGTGGAACGGGAACGTGTGCGCGTGGTAAGCATCGGCACAACGCCGTCGTCGGCGGGTCGTGGTTCCACGAGACGGTCGGAGGGTTGCTGCGTGTGACCGACCGGTGCAGTGTCGCGAGAAGATGGTCCAGCCGCCATGCGTGGGGTCTCAGGAGGTGCGCCGGTAGCTCCGGGGATTTCACGGCTGGGTAAACACATTCTTCGAGGGTCAGCAGGCGCTCTGGTGTCTTGAGCTCTCGTAACAGAAATGTTCTCCCTTGAGATCTGGTTGATTTGTATCATGCCTGGGTACTGCGGGGAAAGTAACGCCCTCTCAGCAGGCGTTGGTCCTTTCCTGTAAGGTCTCGAGAGGAGCGCGTCGGCGTTCGTTCCCGTTTGGTCCCTCGGTGTCGCGTGAGCGTTGCTCTTGTTTACCCTGCGGGGTAGCTTCCTGTTGTTATTTGAGTTGATCCGGAATGTATCGTCACTTATCAGATCCGCAAGTTCTCTCATGCTCAGGTCGTTATACTCGTTGATTTTATCTGAGCAAGTAACGTCTTCACGGCGTGGCTGACGTCTCGTGATGTTCTGTTTCTTACTCTGTCCAGTCTGAAAAAAAAAAATTCACCTGTAGTTGGTTTATCGTAAGGCGTCGGCAAAACACATCAAATATGTACGAAGGCAACCCCGTCTACTACAGGATCGGACTTCGTCTTAGGTAATTCTGATTTATACATCCTCACTGCTACCTGATGTAACTATTACTCTCACATTTCACAACTGACAGCTGATGCAAACAATTATGCAATGGAGACTTTCAAGGGACATTCTATGTCTTCACGCTTCTTTGTAAACATATACAGCAAGGATTAACTCATACCTACAGTAACCAGCAACTATGTTCTTCGGCCTATAGTTACTTACTATGTAAAATTAAATTTAAAAAATGCATTTAATTAACTGCAATCTTCAAGCGTGCAAGTCCCGTATGTTGCCGATGAGAATTTAATCAGCGAAATTTATTTTGGGTGTTAGGGTGTTTTGATATTTTCCGTGTTGGAATTTGGGCAAACTATCGTTACATCTCAATCATAGGAAGGAACCTGGAACATATTACTGATTCAGAATATCAACATAATATCGCGCATATTTGTAGGCTATAACAAATAAACTGATTTCAGTATTTCATCAGAATCTTTTTACTAATATCTCATTGTATAATGATCTTGGCAAATTTATTACCAGTTGTGTTAAACTTTGGTATGTTTGGAAAATGAAAAGGAGACAAACATGTAGGACGTTTTATTATATTCGAAGATTGCGTTTTAGTTGATTTAAAATCAGGATAACATACAGTTTGTAAATAACTCAAATTCAAAAACATGTGCACAAACATGTAATGCATAACTCATAATTTGATTATTTTATTTAAAACATTTTTGCTGACGTTTTTTTAAATTAAAAAAATACGGAATTCGTGCCGCGTACAACTGATCAAAATATTCACAAAAATGAAAATATATATAACTACAAACCGCGTTCCGAAGATGGTTTCAAATGTCGCGTCGTTGGCAATGGACGCGAGGGAAGGTTCATCGAAGCGGTTTCCAGTAATTCAGACGTCAACCGAAGATAGCCAAGTCCACTAAGATAAATTTTTCAACTCTCATTTAGATAATGAATCAGCTAAAGGGCTATTCGCAGACAGCGACATAAATTTGCCTCACACGCTGGTAATATTTATTTATTTACGACTTATTTTATGCAAGTGGCGAAGCTGTGGAATAACTGCCTCGTCTTACACTTAACCGCTGATAGAATTGAAAATAAAATAAACAAAAAGATAACAAGCACTGATAACAAAAACACGAAGTTATGAAACTAAGATTTCCATATGAACTACAATAAAACAAAGACAACATACACCGCAAGCAAGATCACTAAGTTATGAAACTAAGGATAACAAAATAAGTTACAATAAATTTAAATGGCACTAAGTAGGAGATCAATTATTCTTCATTTATATTGGAACTATTAAAGGAATCAAAGTATATAATTATTAATAACTAACAAAAATGTACAATACCAAACATAAAGAGAGGAAAAACAATAAAAGCTAAAGCTAAAAAAACATCCACTATCGCTGTCACACAAAAAAAACCACACGCTAGCGCACAAACACACACAAAACAGCTAATGATTTAAAACATATGAGATACATCCACTGTTCGTATTTGAAAGGCATCCATTGTTCACGTTGAACTGCATTTTAAAAGGTTTATTTTAACAGATTTTTTTAAACACCAGTGTAGACCTGGTTAGACGGGTTATCTCATCTGCATTCCAAATTCGCGAAGACGCCACGGAAAAAGATTTAGAGTAAGCACAGGTTCTGTGCCTAGGTATCAGCAAAGCCATATTAGCCACATTAGGTATATTAATAAAAAAAAACCGCGTTAAATCGCGTCGCCGTAAAAGTTGGTTCAATATCCAAGCCTTTGGGTTTACGAGTAACGCTAGTAAACCAGATTATAAAAACGGCACTCACCATCATCACCCATTTTTGTTTGGTTCACTTACACAAATTGAAATGAAAAAGAAGCGAAAAACTAAGAATAAAATACAGGATGAGAATAAAAGAATACCCCAACTTTGAAGGTCTATAAAATCAAAACTAAAGAACCTACAACCTTGATTGACCAATCAAATGAACAATGGAACCGTGAAATTTGTTTACCATACGTTCACAAATGTTCAATGTGACCACCACGAGCGGCCCGAACGACATCTACGTGATAATCAAACTCGTTTCACACTCTTGTCATCATGTCCGGAGTTACGGTTTGGATGGCGTCCGTAATTCTCGTTTTGAGGTCGTCAATGTTAACCGGCATTGGTGGACGATTTTCTTTTTTTTTTGACCTACTCTAAAACTAAGTGTTATGTGTTCCCGCGGTAGGGGTGGGGGATTATTGCATATCCGGACTAAGCCCCATACGCCTACAAGGAAGGGAAATCATGCAAGGAGACATGCATCGCGGCAGAGAGGGATTGGGCTGCCATGGCCACGATTCGGCCATTAAAACCTCCCTAAGTGTACTTATAGCTAAGCTACTATACTAAACCCACATGACCGCTTGTTTGGATGGTTCCATGGACGTTTTTTAAATTGATCGTGGGCAATTTGCGATGGAAGGTTATTAATATGGTTGGAATTTTAGCCAATGAAACAGGGTGGTCGAGTTATTTTTTTTTTTCCTTTTGAGAAGAGCGTAAGACTATTTTAACACGAATAAATAGCAAATAAAAAAAACCAAGAAAATATTTACAGCATTGTGTGAAAATTATGGTAAGCATTCATGTTTATTTAACACAAAATCTTCAGATATAACAACGAAACGACTAGGCTCTGGTGCATAAACGTATAATGCTGAAATCGTGTGTAAACATTATGCCTGAACCGCAGTTGCAGAAGTAAAATCATTAAAAAAAATGCATTCGTCTATCTTGTGCAGCAACAACAATAGTTGGATAGGTTGTTTGAAAGAAGCCTCCATCGCTGCTTGCAAGCAGGCTCGCGTATAGCAGGTCTCGTAGAAGCTTCCGCCCGAGATTATACCGAAAATGGTACCGAGGCACACAGGCTTTAGTTAAGCCTTGTCTACACGAAGCGGAGGAATAGCCTAGAAGTAGAACTTTAGAAGGACTTCAGGAAAGTTGTAAGTAACCATTAGTGGATTATAACTACATACAGGTTGATTCTAAAATCATGGGACAAACATTGAGCGGTGGTAGAGCTCACTAAAACAAACAATTATTGCATAGGAATATATGGGCGGGAGTGACGCTTTGAGTTGTTGAGGGCGTGGGGGGCCAGTCCGATGGCCACCACGATCGCCAGATTTATCGAGTCTCGATTTTTTCCTATGGGGGCATTTGAAAGCCCTCATTTACTAGACTCCATTTGATTCCATTGAAGACCTCGTCGCTCGACTATCCTGTGCGGCTGCTGTTTGCCAATCACTCCACCGACGCTACCAAGCTTGCATTACTGTTGGTGGTAGCAATTTTGAGCAATTATTATAAACATTGCTGTAAAAAGGCATTTAGCGGCGACGTTGTGAATAAACAATGTGTTGCATTTCATGTGTTATGTTTGTGTTTGTGCGTCAACGCGCCACTTCTGCCCATATATTCCTATACAATAATTGTTTGTTTTAGTGAGCTCTACCACCGCTCAATATTTGTCCTATGATTTTAGAATCATCCTGTATATGCTGTTCACGGTAAAGTGAGCACTTTTGAGGCCCTAGTCTATTTTTCCTATCAGTCAATTTTTATCCTTCCTCCAATTTTAAAACTAAGTATAGCCATGCAAATAATAAACACAGTGTATATATTTCACCAGACTTGACAGTTAAGGTCTAAGGCTACAGTAAAGTATATTTATTGACCATTATTCCAAATGAGAGGGCTTAAAAAAGTGCTCACTTTACCGTGAATAGCCTATACCTAGCAGCCAAATCGGCCACATGTTTGCTTTGTAGTAATGACGTCACTAGTTTGGCTGTAAGAGGTTGCAGGCCTTGAAGTCTCGGCGGTGCCGGCTCTAGCCGGGGCCGCGGTGGCCTAGCGGTTAGACTGCACGCCTCCTACCTAGGCGAACCGGGCTCAATCCCCGGCCGGGCCACTCCCGGATTTTTTCAAGTGGGAAACGTGCCGGACGATGCCGTTGGTCGGCTGGTTTTCTCGGAGATCTTCTTTTTCCCCGCCGTTGCATTCCGGCGCTGCTCCATTTTCACCTAATTTCACCCTCGTAGGCTCTCAAGACTTCGTTGTTAAGAGCCGCTCAAATATCTTCACACTCTCCATCCCCACCTCATTTCACCCTCATCGGCTCTAAAGGCCACCTTGACAAGAGCCTGTATCATCACATATACAGAAATTATACATTTTAGTGTCATAACAGAAGAGCGAGTGTCATTATGTAACATTTTTAAATATATAAGCATTAAATTTCATGTTCCCGTGGAAATTGTTGTACCCGATTGTTAATAGGTGTTCCCTGGTTGTCATTAAAAGGCGAGAATATATGAATATATAAAATTTTGAATTAAGTTAATTTTTGCATAGGTATGCATTCGTAGTTTATATACTACGTTTGTAATGCTGAGTAAAGTAATTATGTAAGTTTCCATTGTGACATTTTTCAATAAATCCTTCTAGATTTGAACTAGGAAAAAATAAATAAATAAAAAATCCAATATGGCCGGTGACACGGGATCTTAAGAAACGCCCAAACCTCTCAACTCAATGGCTCTAGCCGCTACACCACCGCAAATCGTAAAGCAAGTTACGACCGTAGAAGAGAGCTTCACGCTTCTCAGATGTATGTACAGATTCGCTCTTCAGGGAATGGCTGCCCACAATGGATCTGGTACTTTGGAGGTTTGCTTCTATAGACATCCCCACAACAGTACAGTGACTAGTGTTAATTATCATAGTCAAATAGATTCAGGAGACATTACATGTTGGAAGACGTTTTAAGCATAGCGGCGTGAGTGGAAGAAGGACGACAACGCACCTGCGCGGAGTCGGCGAGGGAGTCGGCGGGCAGGCCGGAGGTCACCGACGACTCGGCTCGCAGTCTGCCCGGCCGCAGCGGNGAGGGAGTCGGCGGGCAGGCCGGAGGTCACCGACGACTCGGCTCGCAGTCTGCCCGGCCGCAGCGGGTCGCAGACGTCCACCATGTCTTCTCGCAGGACGTCGCCGTACTCCCTCTCCTGGCGCTCCATCTCCGTCGTCGCCTTGGCCACGTCGCGCTGCAGCTCGTCGTACGCTTGCTTCACGAACTCGCGCAGCCTCTTCTCGGCGTCCAGCTCCGGTCGTGCCGCCATCCTGCACGCGCACACGCACGCACCCAGGGACGCGAACCCTCGCAAGTTAAAAAAAAAAAACTATTACAAGTGCGTGAAAATTATGGTATTCGCCACAAAATTATGGTACATTAACGAACATTCTNTATTACAAGTGCGTGAAAATTATGGTATTCGCCACAAAATTATGGTACATTAACGAACATTCTTTTCTCAGCCATCTCAGATCTACTATGTGCTGTCTTTCTGATAAATAACTTCAGCTTAAGTGTTCTATATTTTGTAAAATATTTTATTTTAAACTAAATATGTTATTATAAATGCTACTTTTGCAATCAACATATTATGGGCTTCTATCATTACTTATATTGAAATTTATTTATCCTTTATGCTAGTGTTTTCATGGTCGTATACTCGCTACGTTGACGTATAGAGTAGGCCTACGCACCATTGTGAATAATGAGTAACTAGGGCTCATTTTAAATTATAGTATTTTTGCCTACTATAATGAATGTGCTATATATAGTACATCGTACAAAGCTGTACATTATAGTATTAACACTATAATTATAGTA
>NQII01016222.1:0-16004 GCA_002778355.1 Clitarchus hookeri
AACTTCCATTTGTCTCTCCATTCCCCAGTTTCTTTTCTCTGAGGACAGTTTCTTTCCCAGTAACCATCTTGTTATCGGGCAGAAACTTTCTTTACAGCGATGTACTTATTTTAAAGACTTCCTCTTTTAGGCGAAGCAAACGAGGTTATGTATACACATGTTTCCCGGAAATTTAGAAGAAGATCCATCGATTCACTGAAAGGACGTGCATTCTGACTCCACTACGTATCCCTGAGGACTGATGATCCTGTGATAGTGATTATGAAGTCATCTGTTGTTGCGCTTGCCTTTGTAGAGTGAATAATTTTATTATTTACACGCGTTTCACTTATGTTTTCTAATTCACTTTGTAATTTTTCGTTTCCACTGCTGCTACCTGCAGTCAACGAACGTATGACAGCAGCATTGCGTGTGTTATGTTGTGAGGGAAGCGGCATTTGGTGATAATTACACACTTTGATCACATGATAGTTCTCCATTTTTACGCGTGAGTGGGCTGCAATCGACTGTTGTGATGTTCAATTTTGCTGCATAGTTATTTGCACGTGATTTGCCGGAGAGCGTTTTAAAAAAGCACCGCTTCTTCGCAGTCCATTATCTCTCTGGGTTACTTAGAGCTGTGTGTACTGTTTACGCCCACCACACCACATGTATTGCCTTGCAGCATACTCTTCACAATTGGTCCAAGACCCTGATTAACTAGAGCGACGCCAGTAACTCGGTGAATAGAAGAGAACTGAAAGACTTTTTTTTTTGTGCAATAACTTATTATTAAATTCAAAATTCAAAAAGGGAGTATAGTCATGCGTGTTGTTTAATTTTGGCGTTAGCTAATCGGTGTTTACAACTTTGCATGGCCCGCGGAAAACACTTGCTACTGTCACCAAGACAAATGAAACTCGCATAGAGTAAATTTTGTTTGATAATAAATCGACGTGGGCGCGGACAACAGTGTCGAAATTCACAAACACGTTGTCAGGAAGGGAATAAGTAGTTATTAGTACATACGAAGGGATTAAGTGCAAGTAAACGANAGAGTAAATTTTGTTTGATAATAAATCGACGTGGGCGCGGACAACAGTGTCGAAATTCACAAACACGTTGTCAGGAAGGGAATAAGTAGTTATTAGTACATACGAAGGGATTAAGTGCAAGTAAACGAGGGCACGTGGTACTGGGTACTGAATTTGGACTCTGCTGATATGTTACATAAGGAAAAAAAGGGGGTGGGTGGTTAGCTTTCTTAGATAGATAAGGAGCGATGGCTTGTGATAGCTACTTTTCTTCCCTCACAACGGAATCACGAACATACAGAAGCAGTTACAGCTACCGTGAAATTTTTGCGGAAGGAAACTAGTGGCAAGAGGGATGAAGGTCTTAATAAAATAACTCAATTTAACCTCCTAGTTTATTTACATAGTTATAAAAATATATAAGTTAAAGCTATTACTACCAAATACATTTGTCTATATCGACCATTACCACTTTATTATTTTTACCAGTAACTGTCATTTTTATGCTACACGCAATTATAATTAGTCATATTCACTGTCTTTATACTAACCTAAAGCCACTTAATCTTCACTCGTTAGTTACAAATATGTGGTCAAAATGGCTTTTGCTATATATTTACACCATCCTATAGGCTATACATGGTAAAGTGAGCACTTTTGAAAGCGCTCTCATTTTGAATAATAGTCAATAAATATATTTTATTGTAGCCTTAGGCATTAACTTCCGAAAGCGGTGGAATCTACACACTGTGTTTATAATTTACATGGCAATATTTATTTACAAAGATAGTTAAAGAACAAAAAATGGCTGAAATAAAAAAGTAACTAGGGCCTCAAAAGTGCTCACTTTGCCGTGAACAGCCTGTAATGTCCGTCANAAAATGGCTGAAATAAAAAAGTAACTAGGGCCTCAAAAGTGCTCACTTTGCCGTGAACAGCCTGTAATGTCCGTCACTCACGAAACAAGCCCCACTTTCTTACAATCCAACAGGTCAGTCTCAGACTTTACTCTCCAGACAGTTGCACTCACTCCACCCACATTGTACTCGCTAGTCACTGCGCCGTTCCGACTCGTCCACACAAATTTGTGTCGGAGATTCCTGAATTACCACCGATGCCGAGTGGTTGTGAAGTGGGCTAGCCGGAAGACATCTGGCGACCGAGGGACGTCGCGGATTTTATAGCTGAGATGACCCGGTACAGAAGGTTCTTCGCACATCGCGTCGCGTCGATGGAGGTGGTGACCAGAAATTCCGTGAAATTACTGGCAAGTCGTTGACTTTTTTTCGCAGGACGGAGTTAAGTCAGACTCGAAGANTGACCAGAAATTCCGTGAAATTACTGGCAAGTCGTTGACTTTTTTTCGCAGGACGGAGTTAAGTCAGACTCGAAGACGGTAAGCGGCTCGTGTAGTGGATATGTCTCACCTCTACACGACAATGATGACGTCGTCAATTTGGAAGATGGACAACAGTTGGGCCTGCCTGGGGGAAAGGTAACGGAGGTGAAGTCGCCGTGCGTAACAGTTATCTTCATTTCCAGTGGTGTAACGTTCTGTCTTATTTTCTAGTGTTTTTTTTTTTACGAATTTCGTTGTAATTGTTTAATAAAAATACTAATATTTTCATGGCATAAATAAAAGTACTACAGCTATCACAAATGCGTACTGAAACATTTAACCTGCGCCGTTGTCAACCACGAATTGAAGCCGTGATTCCCAAATATTGAATTAATTCTTCTTTACCCCTCCCCCCTCCTTCGCTACAACGCCCATCGTTACAAAAATCAGGCGGGCGACACTTAGCGCTGTCTGAAGTTGTGGCCTTATCTTGTTTGGGATGAGCGACGTCGTTATTGCCACATGTGACACAGGACGACATTCATCATCCACGGCACATGGTCGAGGGGTGTCGCTGTGACCCCACTGAGCGACACGACTTTAGTCCATACATTGTTACTTCCAACTTCTGAAGCCGTGCTTAAGTTCTACTTTCAGGATATTCCTCCGCATTCGTGCGCACTCAGTGTAATAATATTTTGCATAAGAACTTTTTCTTACTAGGAATTTCCAACACACCTATTTTATCACTGTTTTTGTTCATATTAATTATAAATTATATAATTATATATAAAATATAAGTAAAAGTTAAATTTAACCAAACAAATTTTAACAGAAGTATAAAACGCTTTAAATAAATTAGGTATTTAGTAAACAACCAAACACGTCCTACATGGGGTGATTTTTCAATGGTTTGATTCAAAAAGTATGTGAAGAAACCGCGAATAGACCACATAGGTTTCAACTACTCACCTTGCGACTTCTACGGCCCACATCTTTTAAGGCGTTAACTTTGAACTACAAGGTTCCGGGTTCCAGTTCATAACTTTAAATTGGAGTTGCAATCACAGCCACCCCGTTGCTGATGACCTAAAAAAAGAAACGAGGAAGCGTTAAAACAATAAACAAGAAATGCCATCCGTTCTTCCCTGCCATTTGGTTTTGGCGGTCAGTTTTGATAGGTTTGCGCTCGATGAAACTGTTCAGATTATGTGGAGCGGAGGAACTATTGTATTAAAGGGACATCCACCACGGCTCAATTAAAACACACATCTTCGTTTGCTTTTGCACATGTAAGATAATAATAATTATTATTATTATTCATTCAAACGTTCGAACGCCATTGCTGAAATAAACTATTGCTAGAACAATAAGGCGGAAAAGGGGAATTCCGCCTGGGAACTCGCTCTTGCAGGGACCTCGTAAATTTCATGATATCGTTTATTCTACATAAATTAAAATAAATAATCTCATTAATTCTTCGGAGATCGGAGATAAATTTAAGTGTTATATATAACGATTTAGTTTTAAAGCATTATATTATATATTTGCAAATTTATGCGTAGACTGCTTACAATTTGAAATATCTATAGGATTCACAAAGCAGAATTTTCCGTACGCTGGGGCAGCGGTGGGCATGTGGGAATCGTGCTGGACGATGCCGCTGCCGCTTGCCAGCGGGTTTTCTCGGGGTACTCCCGTTTCCCCCGCCCTTGCATTCCAGCGCCGCTCCATTCTAGGGTCTCATTTCTGTCATGCCCAGGGATGACGGTCACCTACGGGTCCCAGCTGGAAAGACCGTCACTCGAAGGGTATTGCCTTGCCCTGGGTCCACTCCCCACACGCCATTATTATTATTATTCCTTACGCTTACTATCCACTGAGTAAATGTAGTTCGCAAGTTTGTCGCATATTAAGATGTGCGAGCCCAGCTCTGTACAAAGACGGCAGTTCACAGCACAGCTGACACTGAGTTGTGTTCATCGCTGTTTTAATAGGCCGGCTTCTGTGAAATAAATTTTGCCTAGGGCCACATAAATTCTACAACAGCCAGTGTTTATAACGCGGTAAAAGTATGAACTGTAAGAATGAACTCCACATATTTTGTACGTCGAGGTCGATGCAATTTATTCGTTGCCCGCTGTCGCAGTGATAAGCCAGTTTGCTGTTGACTGAGTTATGTCTGATACGAACCTCAATTTTTTGGCGGGAAAGGTTATTTATTTTTGTCTCAGTCATCCAGTTTATACGGAATGAAAGCATGATACAATAGCAAAAAGTACGAGTTATTCAAGTGTATGTAGTATTGATAGTGAAAACAGGGACGAAAGTGGCATACCTTCGTAGACAGAATTGGGTGGATTTTCAAATCTCACGATGTGTGAGCGAAAAGTGGTCACCATAGTCAATGTTTTCTCTTATTCTTTACTTAATGTAGCAGCCTATAATACGCTCGATTATCTCCCCCTCCCTCACGTTCACTTACGAGTTGATTCCAGGGATCGCCAGTGATACTTTCCTTCAAGCTCGCAGCCGACGTCCCGTGGCGCAGTCGGTTGGTGCACCGCCGATTTGCAGTGCAGGAGGTTCTGGGCTCGGATCCTAAGTAAGGCATAGAGGTTAATTTAAGTTAGGTCATAAAATAGTTTGTAAGCCGTCCCCTGATAGGCTTTCAGGCATAACACCGGGAATGTTAATAAGCCCTTTCCAATACAATAGAATTCAAGCTCGCAAAGCGATTTTTGCAATTTAATAAATGTGTGTTTAGTTGTTAACATAAAATTGTTATTCATACAGCTTATGGGGAATAGATTTAACAGTGGAGTCTCGTACAATGAGTTAACACATGACAATTTTGCGATTCCGATAGGTCATATGTTTTACAGTCACAGCTATGCATTGGGTCAAATAATCTAAAATGTATACCATATGTAAATAATACCAGCCAGGATACTGCATTGATTGTTGTTAATGGATGTCACCGGAGACTTCCGCAGAGACCACGCATTTACGGCCGACAATCTTTACTCTGAACCCCGGGAAATTAACTATATTAATTCCTCCCTTCGTAATGGATTGCGTAATAAAATCCCTGACTCGCTGAAAAATACACTCATTGCCATAAAATCCCGCGGGCCTTGTAAAAGTTATTCGGTGACCGTGTAAGTAGTTAATAGCCACATTGATGGATGATATACCAGATGTGAAACTTTACACTCATTGTACGCTAATAACAGAGAAAATATTAAAGACAATCTGATGGTACTGTGTGCATTTGAAGCTACAAGGAAAATTTTGGGTGGGTGCGAACTAGTGTGCTGTGGTCAGTTCAGTTTTCAGCCACAAGCGGCAGCACTACAATTATATTATAGAAGAAATGGTGGAGGTGACTTTTTTTTAGAAGCGAATTTACATGTGTTACTGGAAATTTGATAATATATTTGAGGCGCAGAGAACATGGAGGGCAGAATTAGATACTGCGCCACCGTCACATGTAACGACACGATTATGTGATAAGTTTGAGAGGGATGGAACTGTGTGTGACGTGAAGAAAGGAAGGTGCAGCAGGAAAAGGACAGCGGACCAAGGAAGTGTGTGGACTGTGTTATGAACATTCATGCTTTCCTTTCCCCGGGAAGTCNATGTGATAAGTTTGAGAGGGATGGAACTGTGTGTGACGTGAAGAAAGGAAGGTGCAGCAGGAAAAGGACAGCGGACCAAGGAAGTGTGTGGACTGTGTTATGAACATTCATGCTTTCCTTTCCCCGGGAAGTCGAAGTTCGTACTGCAAGCTGCGCGAGTCAGGTGCCAGTAAATAAAGTGTACATCGCATTTTAAAGCAAGGCAAGAGCAGCCCTTATAGTCACTCGTTACTTCTAGCTTTGAATGAAGACGACCCAGATAGGCGTGTCGAATTTTGTGAGTGGGTTGTGAATATGTGCAACGACAACGAGCATTTTACTGATGTGATTATTTCGTATATAAGGAAACCTTTAAGTCAAATATAACTGTTAACCGCTACAACTGAGTGTACTGTGCCGATGAAAATCCCTGTATTGTGGCAGAGAAAGTAGTTAATCTTCATGGGTTAGCAGTGTGGATCGGTATATCTGCCAGAGGACTTTTGGAGCCATTCTTCTTTGATGGAATGGTGACAGGTGAAATGTACCGCACCTTATTTTTTCAGCAGGACGGTGCACCGGGTATCTAACGATGGTTTATCGTGAGAAAAGTTGATCCTTAGGTTTCAAATTACTCTAAACATTTCAGGCAGTATCCTTTCGTTATTGGCTGTCGTGCATGTGTGAAGCCCCCATAACACTTCACTGGGACAATGAATATTCTGATACTCTTTAAGTAAAACGTTTGTGATGGTCTGCAAAGAACTGAGCTGAGCAAAATCTGGACTATCTGATTATAAAAGACTAAATCAGCTAGAGGTGTTTCCAAAGATATGTAGACTCAAAACATTTTCGCGAATTTCCGGTGTTCAGTGGTTACTGCCTCCTCTCACGTTAAAAATACTGCGAGTTTTATTGCCGAATATCATCAATTTATTACTTAAAAAAATTGAAAACAATTTCATTACCTGAACGCAGTTTTTGTAAAATGCATTCATCACATGGGTTAAGTGCAAGGAATATATTATATTATTTCCGGTACGCTTTATCGATTACTTGCATTGTAATGATGAAGTAAATTGGTTCAAATGCCATGAGGTTTATAATTTATAATACAACTAAATGTATTAAATGTTGGGTTCTACATCGCACTGCAATGCACATGAGACTAAAGATGATAGTACTTCCATGATTATAGTACATCTTGCCCTTTACTGTAAGTAATTATACGTATTACAGTAGCTTGAAGCCATGATCGGAAGGGAAGGGGGGCCCTTTTTCCCGAGTAAAATATGATGGGTCTTCACCGTGTGTTATCGAGAATGTTCATCTCATGTCGCACAATAGACTCTGTTCGTCTCTGTAAGAATATTTATGCGACATTCTATGACCTTCAAAATACCAAGAAAGAGCGGCATTAGAAAGTATAATTTCTTAGTCGTTGGAATTTCCAAGTTATCTGATTTACGTCATTCTCTTTACTTCCCATTATTTACATACAGTATAGTAATTTTTCTCTTCATTATTAACTGCTGAGAATATTATTAAATATATAGTCTTTCTCTACGATATTTTACTAAATTACACTTAGCGAAATTATAACAGGCTGCAGGGGTATGTCGTCAGTACGTATATAAGGGTACATGAATGTTATATTATGTGATTAATATAAATGTAACGAAAGAACTGTTAAAAATATTTTAAACGATAAAATACATTTAAGAGATATGTTTTATTATATCTATATTACGGCTGAGTCAAATATTTTCTGAACAGCGAACATAAGGTTCCAGTTTCAAACACAACTTAATTCATGTAAAATGTTTTCAAATAAAAAAAACGTTAATGATATAACGGCCGTTGTTATATGGTTTCATATAGTTTGAGGTCCGCATGCACTGTCTTCGCAATTCACGTTTTCAATATTTTTTCCCTCTTCGAATTTGCAGTCTTATTAATGAGTTCGTTTAGAATATATATGACTTGATATTTGGCATCCATTTTTCTTTGTTGGTGGTTGTACTTCATCGGACGCAGGCAACTTTAATTGCATACTGAAGAAGTTGTGAGGATATGTCTTAGGCCCGGTTGCATTAATAACTCTGCTTAACAGAAATTCTAAAAGATCCTGGTTCCAACATGATCTTTAATTATATAGGATCTGAGTTCCAGTGTAAAAGTGTTGCACCGACGTAATTGTCATAGTTTAAGTTTGGAAAAAATGTGATTTGGGATTCGGATGAAACACTGTTTGTGAGTGGCTCTAATTTTGTGATGTAATGGTGCATCGGTTTGTTTTGATGTGTAGGAAAAAATTAACGAATTTGTTTCATCATAACTATCTCTTAATACTAGTAATTTTTTAAGTGCATAACTTGTCTGAATGCTTTGCAAAATTCGCCAGACAGTTGTCATATCGTAGATTATAAAAATAAAAACTTTGAGGTATTAACATTTCAAAAAATGTGAACACTTCTATATAAGTGCAAAGTTTTTTGCAATATTCAGAAGAAAATTTTTACACGTTTTGTAGATGAAAGTTTTATACAGTTTGATGTTTGGTTAAAAGATTAGTTTATAACCACGTTTGTTCGTTCGTTAGTTTTAATAATAAATATCCAGAAGTAAGTTGTGGACAACAAACTAGACGCTGAGAAGTTTCTTCTCAGCTGTAGTAATTTCAAAGGGTATGAATTTTATTGAATCATGTTTAAGTATTTAAAATTTTGTTTTATATTTCCAAAAATGTGTAGATTAGTGCTACACGTCGACGATTGCCAAACGACATTTGTTAAATAAATATTTGGATTTACACATTTTATTATATGTAAATACATTCGTTTAACCATCATAGACTGTTACACCAATATACTGATAATCCTTGATAGTATTGGTACAAAAAATGTGAAACAGTGGACCTCTGGGAACTATCAACGAAATCTGCTTTTTCTGCGAGCAAACATTTTCGGTGTGAGCTCAACTTTTCGACGTGGCTTATGCAGAAAATTAGGACTGTTTATAATTCTCTATTCCAGATTTTTTCTATTCATGTTAGACGTGATGGGCGTAAATTTCGTTGTACCATTCCAAAATGTTAATACCTTTTGAGTTAAAGAAATGCATCGCATTTAAACATGTATCTCCCAATTTATATTTTACAACTGTAGATACCATAACTTTGATATCATATCTTTGAACCACCATATTCGACTGTTCGTAATAAAGTTCGTCTAGCTCTCCAGTCATGCTCTGGACTCGAATAGCGCAACAGTATTCTGTGACGATCTTATACCAAGGTCGAAAATAATCTCGGATCAAGCTATGAACTTCAATGGTGCAACCAGCCCTTATTCGCGTTCGTAGACACATAACTCACGTTATATGTTTCTCAGAAAAGTTCGTTACTTTATTTCGTGAGAAAGTACGATTGCTTACGCTGGTGTCGAAGTCGTCAGGCCGGTATCTGTCCAAGACATCCGTGATGGTGTTCTCGAGCATTCTGACAATACGACCTTCCTGCGGCAATTTTACTCGCAGTTGGACCAACGAGGAATTTCCCTTGCTCTTCCTGCTTCATACCCGTGACGTGCGTACTCGTCCTTTAAAATTTCCAGGAAGATACGCCGGATTGACGTCGCCGAACCACGTACAGTTGTTGCCAAGTGGACGTCCTCAAAGACCAGGAAGAGAATGTAGGAGATCAATCGATTTATCTGCCCAGTTTGTGATTGTCCGAAATGCAGATCGGCGTAACTTTTATTTACTTCATTATTTCCAGATAAGCTGGAACATTGTCATTCCGTACTATCAGCTTGAGCTATGGGCACGTGGGTAGGGAAAGTAAGATATTTAAACAGCAGGAGTTTGCAGGCTTTCTAAGAAGCAAACCCTAGTATTCTTATCATAAAATATAAGATAGCTACAACGTACAATTCAGGCAGTAAATACGCACGGGAGATGTGCCACGGCTTGTCGAGAGGAAACTGAGGAAAATAGAACTGTCTAAAGTTAAGTGTTGTTGCTGCTAGTTTGTTGTAAACAGTAAGCATGATTTATAAAAGAAGGTAGCTACGTTTTGACGCTAACCGATTTGTGTCAGGAAATTTAGTGCTATACCCCCATTTGGAGTTTATGGGATTCTGCTTAGTCGCAAGTGAATTATAGTCGTGGTTGACCATGCTGATTTTATAAACAGTAATAAACATTTGAAAACACTATGTAAATTTTGGCAACAGTTTGGTAACAATTATGATCGAAGTTACATACTGTTAAAAATTTACTTATATTTACATACATTTTTACGGAAATGTACAGTAAATATACGGAAACGCAATCCTTAATTACGAAAAACGGAATTAAGTCCGTAAATACAGATTACGGGAAGTCTCCGTATTTCCTGTAGCTTCGGGTTTCGGGGACGAACAATGCGGAGTCTACGGGAAACTTTCTTCGCCACTGTAGCCAGAAAAATATCGTTTCTGCAGCAGTTAGGATGTCAACGCCACCAAGACCTATTCTTTCAAACATTAAAAAGTAGCATCAGGCAATTGTAACGTTTAATAACACTAAAAATACACTAACTTTAATGGAAACTGAAAATGTTGTTTATGTGGATGTTGTAGAAATACTAACGTTATATCAAAGACATCGTGTAAGAGTTGTAGATGAGTGGTTATATGTTCGTGCGCTGGTAATTTTTTTGACTAGAGTTCAAATCTTGCTCAACTGTAAAATACCTACTTTAACTTTTTTAATATATTTCTTACACACAGCAGAGCACCCACAAACGAAAAATAAAGACTTTTTCATTATCTCTTTAAATTTTAAACGGGAAGTTCAGAAAATTAACTAGGAAATTAACAAAGAGGTTCCATGAATTCACGGAAAGTTTTATGATTTTTTTTTTTTAAATAAATATGTCCGCAATTTTACAGAGAGTTTACAGACACCTCTGGAGAAATTTTTACCAACACTTTCCCGTAAAATTAAGGAATTTTTTTAACAGTGCAGCTTAGTAATACTCGTAGCAGTGACAACTCCTGTGATTAATGATTCCCGGCTACAAAACTTTAAATCGTAGAAGCAAAAANTGGCAACGAAACTTTAAATCGTAGAAGCAAAAATTGAAAAGAAGGAAGAGTGGAATGCTGATAATATAATAAAAATAAGTTCTAGGCAAAATTAATGAAGCTATGCGGAGCCGAAGAAAATGGAAGACGTCTAATAGAAACCTGTCGTAAGACAGTTTTATTGAAGAAACATAATAACCAGATATATTATGTGGGTTGTCTGACTACCGAGACCTTACGTTATTTTATTAATTATTGTGATAATTTCCTATTACTGTAAGCAAAATTAATACGTGAATCGAGGAAAAGAATTTAAAAAAGTATTAACCTATTGACGCAGTAATAAATCCCAAAATTATTTCTGATCGTTAGTTTTTTTTCTGCACAAAATGACTGATTTAAATAGTTTTTCTATTTTTGCTATTAAGGATTTTCTGACTGTACTGAATAAAGTCGTTTGGATCCCAGTTCCGTAATTTTGAGTGAAAAATGAGTTGCACCGTTAAAGCAGTGTTGTTCCCTTATACCTATGTACGAAAGCAGATTTATAAGTAGAAACCTGCAAAGCTAAAAATCCGCAGCTAATTAAATATTCTGCTGGAATTTGGTTGCAGTTACTTGTAGTATCTATCTAAATCTTACTTTTTCAAAATCCACTCCTGCCAGTAAAATTAAAAACAGCACAGATGTTCATTGGTCCAGTTGGTATAAATTAACTACACCAATGCCGGTAAAGTACCAACCAAAAATCCTTTCTTGCAACTCCTTTAAAAAAAATCTGGTTAAACTAGAAGAAAATTAACGTCGTAGGCGAGATTGATTTATGGGTACACGTTTCAGAAGGATAGCCTTGCAAAAATATGTAAACCTCCTGTGTACATCGGGGCTGCGTTGTCGCAGCGGCTAGAGCGCGAGCCGAGTTCGATTCCAGGCGGGGCCACTCCCGGATTTTCGCACGTGGGAATCGTGCCGGGCGATGCATCTTGTCGGTGGGTTACCTCGGGGTTCTCCAGTTTCCCCCGCCCTTGCATTCCTACGCTGCTTCATACTCACCTCGCTTCACCCTCATCGGCTCTCAAGACCCTGCTGTTAAGAGCCGCCCTAACCTCTCTACTCCACTCCTCTCTATCAGACTCAAATCCAGTCAACTCAGCTTTGACTGAGTAGTAGAGCTGTGCAATATAAGAGTTTCATTATCATTGAAAAATATGTATCACAATCGATACCAATACAGCTAAAATATATCGCTTCGATAAAAATTTGAAAATCTATATCAATATATCTAAAATAGCAACGCAATTATCATTTTCGAAAATATTATCGTTGTATCAATGATGGTTATTTTTCTGTAGTAACATCTAGTAAATATAAAATATATATAAAAGTAAAACTGCCAATAGGAAACGATTAATATCGCATTATAGGCAATTCACGGGAAAGTGAGCACTNATATATATAAAAGTAAAACTGCCAATAGGAAACGATTAATATCGCATTATAGGCAATTCACGGGAAAGTGAGCACTTTTTAGGCCCACCCAACATCCATAAACCACTGATTAATATGTTTTATTGCAACCTCAGACGCTAACTTTTNAGCACTTTTTAGGCCCACCCAACATCCATAAACCACTGATTAATATGTTTTATTGCAACCTCAGACGCTAACTTTTTGAGAGTGGTTAAATGTATACATGTGTGTATTAGTCACATTGCAATGTTTATATTAAAAATAATATCCTATGGNTTTTGAGAGTGGTTAAATGTATACATGTGTGTATTAGTCACATTGCAATGTTTATATTAAAAATAATATCCTATGGCCTTATTGCGTATAGTCCGGCGTGCTAAACGCGGCTTCCCGTCAGTTCGCTAATGAGAAATTTACTTTAATTTATAATGTGAGAGATAGGACACGACAGGTAATACCATTTCCAAACTGTTATCTTATCATTTGCTTTATTTCCCCCTGTTTATTACTGATAGGGGATGTCTGGTGATGTTTGCTGTGACACGTGTTTATTACGAAACTCTGGGGATTTCCCCTCTACTTTCAGTTGAATGAGAGTTGCNGTGATGTTTGCTGTGACACGTGTTTATTACGAAACTCTGGGGATTTCCCCTCTACTTTCAGTTGAATGAGAGTTGTGTGCGCAATAGTAATTAATAAGTTGTTTCAGAAAATTTCGCTTATTGTAACTTTTTTTAATGATAATTGAAAAGTATCTATTAAAGATTGCGTGCTAAATAAAAGTTTCCTACTAACATGCTTACGCACATATTAATTTCCCATTATTTTAATTCAGAATTAGTTTTTTTAAGGTAATTCTTTGGTGACATCGACCGCAGAAGTANATATTAATTTCCCATTATTTTAATTCAGAATTAGTTTTTTTAAGGTAATTCTTTGGTGACATCGACCGCAGAAGTATCATATTATGCTTCAGTGATCTTAGGTGACGGAGTTAAATTTCACTAAATTGTATTTAACTTGTTTATAATAAAAATATATCATGCTCCATCCTTTAAGGGAACCCGGGACCCATACAGAGGAGGAAAACTTAAAAGATTGCGTTACTTAGTGCTTTCAGAAAAATTCTGTTGTAATCTTGTAACTTAATTAGGTAGGTTTAAGGGGATTCCCCAGTGAACCATTTTAAACGCATGAAGATCACATCTCGCCATAAAGAAGCATTGCGACTGGCCCTATCAAGACACGATTTCCGGGAAGCTGACTTTCTCACATATTAGATCTGTAACAGTAGGATATTTTTACACGCGGTAATAGCAAATGGATTTAAACTACAGATGCCACTTTGCACTCTTCTTTTTTCGCTTAATGAGGCGGCGTACGAAAGTCATAAAAAAACAAATAATGTTTTTTAACATTTTCGCTATTTTCTTCTTTTTGAATATATTTAATTCGATATATGTAAAACGTGGCTTTTCTATATGATTTTTTTTCCGTTCCCGGAAAAAAATTATTAAAAGAACATGTAGGCTATTTGCTGAGATATGCCTATATGCGTAAACTCATTTTACAGACCAGTGGCGTGTGGTTAAGTGATGCAAGGTAAGCTAGAGTTTACTCAGTGCTGTACACACTCGGCGCACTCAGCAGGAACCAGTTACCAGACTGGAGCCGGGAGAAACTGAACGTATTGCGGCCACTCACGAGAGAGCGGCGAGGCACCCATTACACACGTGCTGTGACGTCAACTGCACTGCTACGTTTAAGTGGCAAACGTGTAAACCAGCAAACGATTAAGTATAACACAGAGCGGAACACATCGTACCTTGTGACAGCTCACCACACGTCACTGCTACAGACAACGTGTTGGTAGGAAGTCCCCATAACATCCTTCAGATAAAGCGCAATATTTCGCACGATAAAAGAAGTTCACGTGCAGGGAAATGGGCGGGCGGATCATGTGGGCTGTGTTGCAACGCGGTGTCATTCACTCTCGGTGACCTGCGGGGAAAACCACGGCGGGTGTGCGGGCCTAGTCGATATAGGGTTTCCAGTGAGGTCACAGCTCACCTTCTACCGTCACCAGCGGGAAAATACTGCAGTTTTAAAGGCAATATAGTATTTTATCACATTTCCCGCTTTAATGAAGTTAAGCGTGTATGCCACGATGGAAGATTCCTTGGACGATTCTATGCAAGCCTGCATGGCCGCTTGTATGGATGCTTTTATGGAAGATTTAGCAGACCGCTGGCCGTTTTCGTGGACGTTTTCGTAATTGGCCGTGTGCAGTTTATTTTCGATGGAAGGTTTCCTACGCGGTTGAAATTTTAGCCAATCAGAGATAGGGTGCAGGAATCATTTAGTTTATTTTGTTTTGATAAAGAGCGTAAGACTTTTAAACACGAATAAACAGTAAATAAAAAGCCACGAAAATGTTTACTAATTCTAAAACAGCATTGTGAAAATTATTGTAAACATTCGTGTTTATTTAAAACAAATTTTCCAGTTATAATAACAAAACGATTAGGCTCTGTGCATAAACACAAAATGCTGAAGTCGATAGTGAAGATTGTACCTGAACCATAGTTGCAGATGTAAAATCATAAAAAAAAAAAAAGTTACTCTTCTTTACGAGTGCGGCAACATGTGTTGTTGGATCGGTTATTCCAAATAACGCTCGATAACTGCTTGCATGCAGACTCAGGCAGCAGATCTCGTGGAAGCTTCCTCCCGAGCTTGTACGGCAAATGTTATGGTGGCATAGAAGCTTTACTTTATTAAGGGGGATGACGGGAGAGGGAGGAACAGAGGGGACGGTAATTAGAACTCGGTGGTGTTGACTCGAGCCTTTATGCGTGTACTTCAGTGGCTCATAAAAACTTGCGAGTGGAAGGAGGTATGCGTTCGCCCCATCGTTGGCACGTGTGCTTCAAAACTTTTAATTTCAATCTGTCGCACAAAACAGATGGCATTTTATGGCATGATGGAGTTATGAAAACTGTCCAGTGTGTGACCGAACATAAAAAATATATCGTAGTTAATAGTGACTCTTCGCATGAATGCCGATAAAGGCGTAAAAGTTGGAGGTTTTAAGACTCCATATATTTTTTACATTCAGTGAAAATAACCTCTCGAGTGTCCAACCTCTCTCCCAGTAATGGTCACATTAGCTGCAGGCCAGTCGTTCGAGGGCAATAAACGAAAGTAATAACTTTTATTTCTCTTGTAGTCATAAAAGTTCTTATTGTGAACTGAACAGCCAAATGCTCGGCTTAATAACGTCTATGCCATTACTTGTACTCTGTCATTTCACAAGCTGTCAGGACTTTTTAAAGCAGTTTTTTCTTCTACCACAGGCTTTCTGGGTCTACACTAGCTTCATAGGTACCGCGTTGACCGTTTCGCTTTCATAATTACACATAAGTCGAATGAACGCCGTGCCTATCCCAAGATGTACTGAGATCGATGAGGAGTACACAACCATTTACAAGAC
>NQII01016223.1:0-11434 GCA_002778355.1 Clitarchus hookeri
GATGTACTGCAAATATCGGCAAGCACAAGGCGAATATCACGTAGGGATTGAGCGAACTTTGGTTTCGTAGGCGCCTAGGATACTACACCGAATCGGATTTGTCCAAGTACCGCATTTGCGTCGAGAATAACCCTACATCACATCGATTTAAAGACACGGTGCACAAAAAATTCTCCATTATAGCCGGACTGTTTCCTAGAGTAGGTGAAATTGGTGGTTCGGGTTTGACTCAGTAATTGGAGATCGGAGAAAAAATCTACTATCTGTATTGGGATGATCCGAATGAATTAATAGAAGGCTGAGACTTCTGATTGCTTGGTAGGCAGCAGGAAACCACTCGCACAAGAACGAAATAAATTCCATCATCGAAGAACACGCGGAGGCGGGCTACACTTCGAAATGAGCAAGTATGCAGTTGCTAATGAGCTGCACAAATATGCAACACTTTGCTCGTGTGGATAAAGGTCACTGCTACATCTTGACCATAATCGTTACTATTAACAAGTATGCCTGGGCCAGGCCGCTCACGAAGAATGCGCGCGATGTCACGAATGACCTGGCGGATGTGTTGCGCGAAGGACGCACAGCGAAAAATCTCCACACTGACGATGGTAAAGAATATTTTAATGTAGCTTTTCGTGCACTGATAAAAACTTATGGCATAAATCATTATTCTACATACTCTTGGCTGAATGCCAGCATCGTCGGGCGGTTTCACAAGATGCTCAAAGCTAACTGTGGAGACATTTTACGGTGAACAGAAACTACATGTGGTTGGATATACTCCCAAAACTCGTTCGCGAGTACAATTGTACCATTCATTCTACCAATCGCATGAAGTCAGAAGTCGTGAAAAACGACTCCCTTTTTCGGACCGTTTGCGCTATTCCGAAGAGGAGGGACCCACGCAAGCCTAAATCCAAGATCAGTGACCTGGTGCAGATCGGATACAACGGGGAGTTTTCCACAAATACTTCTGTCAGAGTTGTACAAGATGGTGCGTATACGACACTCGTANATACAACGGGGAGTTTTCCACAAATACTTCTGTCAGAGTTGTACAAGATGGTGCGTATACGACACTCGTACATGTCTTACCTCCAGGACATATATTACCACACATGTATTACCTCCAGGACCTACGTGACGAACCCATAACTGGCAGATTTTACACCGAAGAGATCTGGCTTATGCAGTTTCCATGCGTATATTTGGTGGAAAAAGTACTGAAACGATGTAATGGTCGCGTGTATGTGCGGTGGCTAGGACACTTCTAACATGATGAATCCTGGATCGCCGAGAAAGTCATTTTGGCATAAAAACGCTGCTAAAAGTTTTATTTTATGTAAACATATAATTTTTAATATAATTAATCGCTACATGTGAACTGAGAAGCTATATCTTTCATTTTTATCCCTGCTGTTCCCACAAAGCCTGCGAGCTGTAATGCATGCAAGCATGGGCGTGGAGTAAAACTATGAAGCGTTTCATATATATATATTCTTAATTTGGTGTGTACATGTTTTATATTTTTAAGTGTATTAATTATAACTTTAAAAATTTTCTTTTCTGTTTGTTGTTTTACATTTGATGTGATATAAATAATAAATATTAAACGTTTATTCTATAATTTATGTTTTGCATGCGTATAATAAGTATAAAGCCTTGTTGTTAACTTACGTGAAGCTGATTATAAATGGACGGTGCAGATACTTCTATACATCATATTTTTCCTGTGCGCAAGTTGTAATTTTGTTTTAAAGGTGATTGTAATGTATGTGACGAGAGTTTTATTTTTTTAAGGTTACAAAACAGAAAAAAGTGCTTAGTCATACCATTGCCCATATATTTTTTTCATCAGTATGTTCTGTTTGTCCCCAACAGTATGTTATGTCTGTTTTTCAAAAATCGGTATGTTATTTATAAATCCGTATGGTAACAGGTATATTTTATCATCTGTAGGGTAATGTGTATATTTTTCTCAAGTGTAAAACCTGGACCCTCCTGTCAGTGTGCCCTTGTTTGTATTCTTGAATGGGCTAAAGACAAAATTCTGTTTCTTTTTTCCGGCATATTAAAGCTTGTATGATAAAATAAATACGCATTCGTGAATTCTTTTTGCGATGCATTTATGTTTTACATGATTAATTAATAAGCAATCGATTTATGTTAGAATAATAAATTTAATGTAGCTAGTGTGAAGTCACTATTGTAGGCGAGCTGCTCNGCACAGCGAAAAATCTCCACACTGACGATGGTAAAGAATATTTTAATGTAGCTTTTCGTGCACTGATAAAAACTTTGGCATAAATCATTATTCTACATACTCTTGGCTGAATGCCAGCATCGTCGGGCGGTTTCACAAGATGCTCAAAGCTAACTGTGAAGACATTTTACGGTGAACAGAAACTACATGTGGTTGGATATACTCCCAAAACTCGTTCGCGAGTACAATTGCACCATTCATTCTACCAATCGCATGAAGTCAGAAGTCGTGAAAAACGACTCCCTTTTTCGGACCGTTTGCGCTATTCCGAAGAGGAGGGACCCACGCAAGCCTAAAGCCAAGATCAGTGACCTGGTGCGGATCGGATACAACGGGGAGTTTTCCACAAATACTTCTGTCAGAGTTGTACAAGATGGTGCGTATACGACACTCGTACATGTATTACCTCCAGGACATATATTACCACACATGTATTACCTCCAGGACCTACGTGACGAACCCATCACTGGCAGATTTTACACCGAAGAGATCTGGCTTATGCAGTTTCCAGGCGTATATTTGGTGGAAAAAGTACTGAAACGATGTAATGGTCGCGTGTATGTGCGGTGGCTAGGACACTCCTAACATGATGAATCCTGGATCGCCGAGAAAGTCATTTTGGCATAAAAACGCTGCTAAAAGTTTAATTTTATGTAAACATATAATTTTTAATATAATTAATCGCTACATGTGTGCTGAGAAGCTAATTCTTTTATTTATATCCCTGCTGTTCCCACAACGCCTGCGAGCTGCTATGCATGCAAGCATGGGCGTGGAGTAAAACTATGAAGCGTTTCATATATATATTCTTTATTTGGTGTGTGCATGTTTTATATTTTTAATTGTACTAATCAGAACTTTAAAAATTTTCTTTTCTGTTTGTTGTTTTACATTTGATGTGATCGATATAATAAATATTAAACATCTATTCTATAATTTGTGTTTTGCATGCGTAATATATAAAGCCTTGTTGTTAACTTACGTGAAGCTGATTATAAATGGACGGTGCAGATACTTCTATACATCATATTTTACCTGTGCGCTGGTTTTAATTTTGTTTTAAAGGTGATTGCAATGTATGTGACGAGAGTTTTATTTTTTTAAGGTATGTTTTGTCTTTTTTCATGAATCAGTATGGTAACGGGTATTATTTTTTTCATCAGTATGTTCTGTTTGACCCAATCAGTATGTTATGTCTGTTTTTAAAACATCAGTTTGTTATTTATAAATCCTTACGGTAACAGGTATCTTTATTCATCAGTGGGATAACGTGTATATTTTTCTCAAGTGTCGAACCTGGACCCTCCTGTCAGTGTGCCCTTGTATGCATTCTCGGATGTGCTAAAGACAAGAGTGTGTTTCTTTTTTCCGGCATATTAAAGTTTGTATGATAAAATAAATACGCATTCGTGAATTCTTTTTGCGATGTATTTATATTTTACATGATTAAAGAATAAGCAATCGATTTCTGTTAGAATAATAAATTTAATGTAGCTAGTGTGAAGTCACTACTGTAGGCGAGCTGCTCGCCTCCTTTCCCGGGCTCCAGGTGGCCCGCGCGCTCACCCACTGCGTGTTCAGCAGGAAGAGCAAAGTACATTTATGCATGGCTGCAACTCCTGAATACTGCATGCGGTGCCAACTTAACTCTGGCCACCTCTGCAGCTGCTGCACGACATATCTAGAGATAATTTTTGAGGCTTCCTTCATTTGTAAAGTGTTTTACCTCTAATTCTTAATTTATTTAAATAAATAATTTCATTCACACATGTGAAGTATATGATACGTTATTTTAGTGATGACTAGAGTCTCAATAAAGATTTTAATTTTATTTCGTTTCTTTAAATTATAAAAAAACTGATTAATATTTTTAAAAAAATTTTTTGCTTACTGTTTTTTTTACCTAATGTGAGCGCATTTATTTATGTACACACCTCACAATGCAATATTATTATTATTCTGTATAATACAAGCCATATTTTTTTCAAGCGTTACTTCGCTGAGTATTGGAGGGCATTACAAACTTAATATATTTATTTTTTATTTATCATGGGTTCCTCGTAGGTTTTTTAATGTACCGCGGGTTATCATAACTCCACATTCTTGGGGTTTCTTTGATTTTTACACTCGTGAAGTCTTGTAGTGTGCATCTTGACGAGCTGTCGAAACTGTGGGCAGCAGCAATGCTTGTGCAGGTCTTCGAATTTCGTTCCGATGGGGCACGAATTGCGAATCGCCGACTCATGGCGTCTTCCAAACAAATACACAGGATAATAGGGAATTATGGCAGAGTCCAACATTGTCGGAATTTCCTCGTACGGAATAATTCCCTCTTCCCATCTTAAACCTTGCGTTTCGTACATCTGTAGACGATACGCCTGTTGTGGGGTGCGGTCGAGGTGCTTCAATGGGCATGGTAGTAAAAAAGTGAAAACTTTGGTTTTCTCATCTTCGTCACTGTGAAAGATGGCAATCTGCTTGAGGGTGTACTAGTCCAACGAGCGAAAACATTGGATGCTGCAAAACATTTCATACGATTCTTGTTGCATAATAAAAATTTCAGTTCGCATGCACACGCCGAGTTTCACAACTTTTTCTCAAAGTCATTTAAAACGTCATCGAGGATCATAAACATCGGGCACCTGTATTCTGGTTTCGTTTCCTCTTAGGGTATTGCTTGTCATTAAATCTCTTGTAAGGGAGCATCTTCCATGGGTACAGCTTGCAAGTAGATAGCTTGCAAGGGGACATCGTCTTCTACGGGAAGGGAATGGCGTCTTCAACGGGGAGGGCGTCTCCTATGGGGAGGGCGTCTTCAACGGGAGACGTCGTCTTTAATGGGCGCAGATGTCGCGATGGCTGCTCGTCGGGTCTTGCACCAACCCCTGCGATGTGGCGTGTCGAGAACCGAGGTGGTACAGCCATCTAAACACTCCTTGCGAAGGGAGGCAGCCCCATATGTCTTCATCCTGTTGCAGGTAGACCGGCCAATAATAGAATATGGTTACAATTTCGTATGGTGCGTAGATCAGGAGAAATTCTTTCGGCAGGTACGGTGCCTCGTCCCGTTTGTCCAAGGCACAAAGCGAGTGCACCCTTCCTAATGCCAAAACTGCCGAAAGGATTATATGGCAGCTCGGAAAACATGCGTACGATGGTGGACAGTGGCTGTGACACATACTAAGATGGCGGACTGCACCTACCAAGATGGTAGAATGAGTATGAATATACGGGGTGGTAGACCTCTAGAAATTTAAGTTATTTTAATACATTTTGAGAATTAATTTTTTATAAATTTTTAAATAACATAAGTATTTTTTAAATATTTTTTACTAAATATTTTTTATAGATTTTTAAAAAAAAATCTTGACTTTTTAGACTTTTTTATTTATTTGGATATTTTTTTGTTTCAAGGCCAAATATCACCGGGGTCAAGGTCAAAGGTTACCAGGATCAAGATCACCTGGCTCCATTAGGACCTCCGGCCGGCCGACTGGAATGACAGAGCACGAACAGCTCCGACTCTGCGGTCCCAGGTCCAGATGTGCCAAATCCCCATAATCCCTCTACTACGCGCAAGGCTCTGAACTGGCGTGCAATGTTCTAGTCGTGCTGCGTTTTCTTATGGGACTTAAAGTGGTGAACCTGTCATTTAATTGCTGGAAATTCTTTAACATATCTTTATTCAGGGCCCGTAAGTAGTTGGATATGTATCTGATGCGTATATTTTGAGACAGCGCTTGTCATGTCGGTGTGCTTTTAAATGGTGTTTCTAATTTGCATGACGTCTTGTTAGCCTTCAACAGACGTCGTCTGAAGTGTGTGTTCTTTTTATATTAGCATATTTGATAGAAGTATAATAGTTTCGAGTGAAAAATTTGTATTTCAAAGACTCTGCAACACAGGAGCCGTAAAACGCCCGTCTAAACAGAGAAAGGTGTACGTATTTGCGCGTAAGCAAAGTGCGACTTGGGAAAACACTGTAACGAGCACCATCTCTGTATTCTCCTTCACTGCCTTAAGACTTTTTCGCCACATTGCAAGTAACCTCGCAGTTGTATGGTGTGCTTTTACGATTTTATAACTGTATGATTCTTCTTTTATAATAGTTACAAAATTTTTTATTATAATGTACATTTAGCGTTCATTCAGGGCCGTGGGTATTTTAAATGTCAGAAATATAGAGTTATGTTTTACAAGCGTGAATTAAAGTTAATATACAATTTCAGGTATTGTAATAGGTAATGCTTTAATAAATACTTAATAGATTAGTTTCATTCAACTAATCAGGCTACACGGGAAAGCAAAACTGCATAAAAGTAACTTGTCAATCGCATGTGATGCCCGACCAATCGAGAATGATAATTACATTCAACCAGTGTAAGTACGCTGGGATAAATTGTACATCCAAAATCACACTAGCTCTTGAGGAGGTGTAACTAGTATAGTGCAAACAAAAAAGAGAGTAAAATTTAGGCATAGCAACATTTTAGAAGTCAGCGTTAATTCAGTTAGAACCTAGTTAAAGTCTCATAAGATAATTTGTATATGTAGGCCTACTGAACAATAAATAAGAGACTTATAAATTTATAGGAATATGTTTGATAGGAATACCAAACCCTGTAAATATAAATTTGCAGATTGCGTATCATTGATATGATTTACAAATACTTACAAAGTATCAAAATGAATATATAAAAATTATTATAAATAATAAAGATATTCTTAACGACACTAACTCTAATAAGGAGTTCACTTACCAATTCCTCCAGCTGGCATATTCTTGTGTGCAGAATCACGTTCTGCAGCTGTTGATGGCGCCATGGTTTTCTGATGATTTCCACTAACCAAGTACACAAAATGTTTTTTTTTCTTTTTAGAGTTATACTCTTGTTGGCGCGTTGTGGGTAAAAGTTTAGTGTGCAGCGGAAGTTGCGTGCGCACAGTGTAACGAAATTCGACAGTGAACATGGTAAGGGTATGAACCAACGCGCATGCGCGTATCGTCAAGTATTTGAGGTTATGCGCGTATCGTCTAGCTATATACAAACGTAAGGTANTGGCATATTCTTGTGTGCAGAATCACGTTCTGCAGCTGTTGATGGCGCCATGGTTTTCTGATGATTTCCACTAACCAAGTACACAAAATGTTTTTTTTTCTTTTTAGAGTTATACTCTTGTTGGCGCGTTGTGGGTAAAAGTTTAGTGTGCAGCGGAAGTTGCGTGCGCACAGTGTAACGAAATTCGACAGTGAACATGGTAAGGGTATGAACCAACGCGCATGCGCGTATCGTCAAGTATTTGAGGTTATGCGCGTATCGTCTAGCTACATACAAACATAAGGTACACAACATAGCACGTGGTTACATTTAAAACCGACAGAAAATCAGTTCATGTAATAAGCAAATTAAAAAACATTTAATTAATATTAGTGATTTATTGTGAATATATATATATATATATTTTTATTAATTTTACTTACATTCTGCCGTGAAGAATTTGTTAGTGAGACAAATTGTATAATAAAATGTTGAAAGTTTTTTCAAGTATTTGAGGTTAATTTTACTATGTTCTTTAATCAAACCTTTATTAATTGTACTTAATGTTTTTCTCCGTACATTTTATAGTTTTGCCTACTTACATAAATTATTCGCATACGTAATAAAATGTAATTTTTGTCACGACAAAGAAGTATAACTTCTAACGCGCATACATAAGTACAAGTCCTTTTTTTTTTAAATACCACATTACCTTTGTTGTATTTAAATTGGCTTACAAGATATAGAGAAAAACTATATCCTTTGACATGCCTTGTAGGATACAGAATACACACAAACACAAGAGGCAATGCGAATGTGATCTCGCTGCTGGGTACAAATGCATCTTTGAACTGTTTCGTTGCAATAGAACTGGCAAAGGCGTTTTGCGTTACATGATAGTCCCGATGAGTTACACCGTGTAATATCGCTGTATTTAGAGCGCCAGAACGCATTTTATTTATCACATTTTATGTTAGTGGAGACACAGACGTATTCGACAATAAAATATTAACAATTTGAAAGAGTATCATGGTTGGTATGAGACATTTTGAGAAAAATGTTTTAGTTAATATCACTTAACATTTTGCTTTTGAGCCGCGTTTGAGAAATGAAATGTGGTATCCCGACTTCAATTGCTTTATACTGTAGCCATGTCGCTCCCATTTATTAAAAATAGCAATGTCATTTATTATATTTATTTGAAAACAAGAACAGAAAAATATTCTTGAAGACCCTCTGCTTTAATAGGTATAAACAATAAATTTAAGAAAATTTTTTTTATTATTTGCGAACTAATAAAATTTTATAAATTCATTTTAGGCACTTACAAATCTAGGTCATATTTTAGCGCAACCCTTAGTGGCGACATGAAATAATTTTCATGTTTTTTGTGCATGAAGTTTGAGAAGTGCGATGGCGTATTGGGAGCGACATGGTCCAGCAAAGGACAAACTTCGTCTACACTCTACTGTAAGTGCTTCACGCTTATTACAACACTATCTCGACCAGCCTCGGGAAATACCTCTGGCAGGAAGTGCATACCTCTAGCAGAAAACAGCAATTGGAGAGCTTACGTTTTCCTTAAATTATGAGAATTATTTAAATTTTTTAGTGTCTTGTTACAATTGTACTTTTTATAATAGTGCCTATTGTGAATATTTTTAATTTTATGCCAACTAAATTAAAAATTAGCGCACTAGCAACAATTTTATATTTCAAATAATTATTACAGTTCTTGTTGAGGGACTCATGTCAGGAGTTAAGTGTTAAGTGGTTGTAGGAGGACAGGCAGTAGCCTAAGAGTTTACTTAATGCAGGGCTGTCGTAAGTGTTAAACAAGCGTGAAGCACAGTACACAGTGCTGCCTACCTCTTAGGGAGGTTTGGAGGCGACTATTTCTAGACTGTAACAACTTAACACTCTCTGCTCGCAACAACTTTCACTGACCGGGGGACAATTTGCTATACGTATTATTCAAACTTAGAAATATTAGACATGATTGTACTCTTCCTAATTATTTATTATGTCATCGTTTCATAAGATTTATTTTGTAACTTATAGTATCAAAATACTTAGTTTTCGTAATGACTGCAAATTTTTTTTCGTAATCTTGAGTGTATGTTACGACGATAAAATTGGCATTCATAATGCGCTTACAAATGATGTGTCATGGTTTGTGGTACAGTGTTCAGCGCTATTGTTATGAATAATCACCCTGTTGAATTATTTACTTTTTATTTAGCATAATTCAAGTAGAAGTTAAAGTGAATAATACGAAGGATTACTCTGGTTAGAGATATTTGCAGTGCTGCAAGAAATATTTTGTTCTTTGCGGCTGCCTGTTCCGGAAATGATCAAATCCGTTAACACACGAATTGTGTTTCCCGTCCACAGAACTGTTTGGAGCTAGAATTGCATTCTCACAGGATGACAACGGTACGTTCCCAAAGACAGATATTTCTGCCGAAAATAAAATCATAGTAATGGAAACAAGGTACAATTCCAAATAAAGACCTACATTTTTAGAAATAATTTTCGTAATATTTATTATATATTGCTCACAAACTACAAATACCCATTTAAAATACTTTTTACCTAGCGGAGCCTAAATAAGACCACAAATTGGTACACCTTACTTGTAAGTAAATAAATTAAGTAGGCCTAAAGTTAAACAAATTAAAGAGCTTTTCCTTAATGCAGGCTTATTACATGTGAGCTAATATTTCCTGTGCTTGAAAAGAGTTTTACATTGTGACTTTGTTGAACGTTCATCTAACTGTGAGAAAATGTATTTTAAAGGTCTAGTAGATAGGCTCTCGTGATATCATGCTCGCTATTTTGTAGAGAAACTGGGACAAGAAAGGGAATATGCAATAGCACTGAGTGTCCGCCTTGAACATACTAGTACTTTCTTTACTTGGTGATTTGTTAAACTGAGTAACAAATCACTATCCTCTCTACGCCTATTGCCCCCCTGTACGACAGACTTTCAACTTTGTTCATAAAGTCACCGGTACATCACCTTTATGTTTAGAAGTTAAAAGTGTATTTACATCGTCACATACTGTAATCATTCCTGCAGACTGCACACAGAAACTAAGACAGTCTGAAGTAAAAGGATTGACATGGGCATATATTATAAACCAGAATCAGCAATGCTCATGCTTCATGGGTAGAAGTTGACACATGAACAATTACAAATGTCAATCAATTATCGGTGCAGATATACGGAGGAACAAATAACTCGTTTGGTTGGTTGAAAGTGCATGTCATTGATTTAAAAGGTAAAAATTTTATAATAATTACCTAAAGACTATAATGTGTCTGAACTAGGCCAGCATTTTAGCTGCAGAGTGCAGAATAAAATAACAAAAAAATATGACCTTCCCCATTACTTTCGCGGTGGCAGGCAGCACGTGCGATGTGAGTCTACGTAAGCTGGGGAAGTTACTAAAAGGACGAGCACTCTCACCGACTGGAAGGATGCACCAGGACAAGCCACAGGTACAGGACACTCACGCACCAGAGTAGCGGCCATGTTGTTAGGAGACTCGAGCTGTCACTGCGACACTGGAGGTCCTGTGCTCGCTCCGCAACTGGCAGCACCAGGAGAGTACACGCGGAGCTGTAGGCACAATACAGGGTACAGTGCGCATGCGAGTTTGTATATGCAAATTCATATTTACCAACAGAGAATGGCTCGTTTATCAATAGGCTCGTCTAAAACATACATCTTGTACTCTAGGTTAGTACAGCTATGTCTATAAATATGCGTTTTAAAATTGTTCGAGAGACAAAATTTCTTTACTCAGGTTTGAGGGTGTTTTATGGTTTAGTGACATAACTATGGTAATTTGATAAAAGTACAAATCATGAGAAACAGCATTTAGTGTTTTTTCTAAATTAATATTAGAACTACAATTTAAGACTGAAAACGTACAAATATCAAGTAAATAATTTTGCAAAATGTTTGGTTTCATTCAAAGTGTTTCCTGAAGTCACACGAGAGGCATTTTGCAATTATGTAGTTTCAAATTCGACGGTTTACCTGCGTTGTTATTTTGACTTTAATTTTTATCGCAAAAATAAAAATCGAAATACTTGCAAACGGCATAGTAAATTTCCAAGC